>JADHKO010000012.1:196180-242597 GCA_019925425.1 Ophiostoma pallidulum
CGGGCCGGGCGGCCCCCCCGGCCCCCCCGGCCGCCCCGGGGCCCCCCCCCCCCCCCCCCCCCCCGGTGTTGGCCCCCCCCCCCCCCCCCCCCCTTTCCCCCCTCTGCCCTCTTCTCCTTCTTCCCGTCTGCCTGGCGCGTGCACGAATTCTAACGCCTCTCTTCTCCCAGAAACGCTCGCAGTCACCACCGCAGCCTGTGTCCTCCCCTGCACCGGCACAGTCCGCCTCCCCCCCGCCTCCCGCCGCCGCGACAAACGGAACCGTCCCCGTAAACGGCAGCAATGGCGACGTGCCTGTGCCCCCGCCGCACAAGACGCCGGCCCCGACGCCGGCTGAAGAAGCCGAGGCCTTCAAGAATGCGGGCAACAAGTTTTTCAAGGAGAGGAACTACTCGCGTGCCATTGCAGAGTACACAAAGGGTAATGGTCCCCCCCCCCCAAGCTCTCGCATTTCGTTCGTACGACGCATCAACGCTGCATGCGTGCTAACATGGCCGTGTCCCTGTCGTACAGCTGTCAACCTGCAACCACAGTCCGCTACGTACCTGAGCAACCGTGCCGCAGCACACATGTCGGCCGGCAGCTACTCGTCGGCGCTGGAGGACTGTGCGCGTGCTGCTGACATCGACCCCCAGAACGCCAAGATCCTGTTGCGCCTGGCCCGCATCTACGCCAGCCTCGGCCGGCCGGACGAGGCCATCCTGACCTTTGGCCGCATCCAGCCTCCGCCGTCCGCAAAGGACACGGCGGCCGCCCGGGAAATGCTGCAGCACGTCAACGCCGCGCAGGACGCTCTCGAGAACGGCACGACCGGCTCCATGGTGCTGCATGCCCTGGACATGGCGAGTCGGCTCCTCGGGCCCGGTGCGCTGCAGCCCCGCAAGTGGCAGCTGATGCGCGGCGACGCCTACCTGAAGATGGGCGGCGAGAACAACATTGGCGAGGCTGCCAACATTGCCATCGCTCTGCTGCGCGCCAACAACAAGGACCCTGAGGCGATCATTCTCCGCGGCCGCGGACTCTATGCGCAGGGCGACAACACCCAGGCCGAGCGCCACTTCCGCCGCGCCATCGATCTGGACCCGGACATGAAGGACGCCATCAAGTGGCTGCGCATTGTCCAGCGGCTGGAGCGCATGAAAGAGGAGGGCAACCGGGAGTACAAGGCCGGCCAGTGGCAGGCGGCCATTGACAAATACACCGGGGCGCTGGGCATCGACCCGTCCAACCGCAGCATCAACTCCAAGCTGCTGCAGAACCGTGCCCTGTGCCGCATCAAGCTGAAGCAGTTCGACGAGGCCATTGCCGACTGCGACAATGCCATCAGCCTGGACGCCAGCTACAGCAAGGCGCGGCGAACAAAGGCCAATGCCCTGGGCCTGGCCGAGCGGTGGGAGGCTGCGGTGCGCGAGTGGAAGGCCCTGGCCGAGCGCGAGCCCGAGGACCGGACCGTCGCCAAGGAGCTGAGGCGCGCGGAGCTGGAGCTCAAGAAGAGCCAGCGCAAGGACTACTACAAGATCCTCGGCGTCTCCAAGGATGCCGACGAGAAGGACATCAAAAAGGCCTACCGGAAACTGGCCGTCGTGCACCACCCAGACAAGAACCCCGGTGACGAGCACGCCGAGGCGCGCTTCAAGGACATTGGCGAAGCCTACGAGACCTTGAGCGACTCACAGTATGTTTATTTTTCTCTCATTTTCACTCTCTTTTGCTGTCTTCTCCCCCCCCCCCCCCCCACATCCCCCCTTCCCATATACCACTAAAGTGTGCGTGCACATTCGGACTACATTGACTGACACTCTATTCTAGAAAACGTGCACGCTACGACAGCGGCGAGGACCTTATGGATCCCTCTGACATGTTTGGCGGCGGCGGTGGCGGTGGGATGCCTGGTGGCATTGACCCTGAGATCCTGTTCAGCATGATGGGCGGCCAAGGCGGCGGCGGCGGCTTCGGTGGGTTCCCGGGCGGCGGCGGCGGCGGCGGTGGTTTCCATTTCAACCAGGGCGGCTCCCGCCAGCGGGGATACCCAGGCGGCTTCCAGTTCCAGTGACAACCCACACGGGAGGATGAGGAAGACGGGGTAGACGACGAGGACGACGAGGACGACGACGACGACGACGACGACAGTTACAGCGATGATGACGACGACGACGGGCGCGCCGGCGGCTCCAGCTCTGAAACGGCAGGGCATGGCCGCCGGCGCCGCGGCGGGTTTAGCCGCTGGCAAAAGACGAGGGGGCACCGAGGCTCCGGCAAGGCAGACGACTACGCCTGGAATGCCGCCTCCGCGGCGTCTGTGCGATCGGCGCGCCACGAGCAGCTCCTCGCCAGCGTGCGGCGCACCGGTCTCTACGTCCTTGCTGCCTTTGTCCTCCTGCCTCCAGGCGTCGCTGTCGTGCTCACGGGCCTCGTGGGCATGGTGTACTATGTTGTACAGCGCTTCCGTTTGCAGCGCCTTCGTACTGCATCCTGAGGCAGCAGCTACGACACGACACACGGCACACACACTCTCTCTCTTTCGCCATTTGCCTCGCCAGTCTCACCATTCTCGCCATTCTCGCCATTCTCGCCATTCTCGCGCCCTTTCTCTCTCAATCGTTGTCTCCCCCGTCTGCGCATAGGACCGGTGCCGTCTTTAGGGGTAGGTGGGCGCCGAGCGCACACCTCTTCTTTCCGCCTCGTACAGGCTGCACTGTTGGACGCCGTCTTCCTGTCTTCTCTTCTCTTCCCGGTCACATCATGTCTTCGTTTTCGCCCGGGGGGCCACGCGAGACCCAGCGCTCTCCCGTTTCATAACCGCTTTCTTTCTGCTTTGTAATTTTTTCTTCTTTTCTTCTTCTTCGCATTCCCCTCTTTTTTTCTTCTTTCTTGTCTCTTTTCCCCCCCCAAATCAGAAAGAGAAAAACGGAGGGAGGGGGGACTGGGCTGTTCTCGGAGGGATACCGTTTTCTTGTCTCGTCCCTCGACCCCTTCTCTCCGTCTTTCTTTCATTCGACGTTTTATTCATGTTCCACAGGCTGCTTGTGCTGTTTTCTTTTTTCTCCCTTCCCCCACCAAGGATGAAGGAAACGAAGGAGATGGAAAAGACAGGGGAAAAAAAGACTGTAGAACGCGATTGTCCTTTGTTCCTTTTCTTTTTTTCTTTTCCGTTTTCCCCCAATCTCTTGTCATTCTTTCTTCAGTAGAGTACGGCGTCCATCGGATAGAAGAAGTAGCTGAAAAAAATCATAAAAAATGTATACGGTTGTGCACCAAAATAAACGTCAGCTGTGGCACGCTGATCCTTCTCGTGCTTCTTGTGCTTCTTATGCAACTTGTGCTGCAGTGTATGCTTTCCTGTCTTGCCCATTTCCGTCGCGTCCTCCTTCCTTTGAGGAGCCGTTTTGCCCTTCGCACTTCCCCTGCGGACGGTTTGGATGACGGGAGTGGGGCCTCGTGCTGTTGCCGCTTTTGACATTCATGGGGGGGGCCCGTTTACATAGTCTCAGTTCTGGACGCGCACTGTCCGAAGTGGCTGCCACGTCGCGGCGATACCACAGTGCCAACAAGTCGGCGCCCCAGGGCTGCACACAGTATGGTCCTGGGGAAGGCCACGATTCAAGATCCGCGGAAGGAACGAATTGCGGTTCACCACCAGCAGCACAGGGGCGCGGCACAGCGTAGCACAGGGGCGGGAGTCGAAAACCCGCCTGCCAGGAAATTTGGTGGAAGGTGGCCCTTTCCCACACAAGCTGGCCTCAAGCACCCACCACCCCCTGCGCATCTTCTACAACCTTCTTTTTTTTCCGCAAACGCAGAACCACCATCACCAACTACGCTCCCCCCACGCCGCCGACGACAAGACTGGGACGCTCGTTATGTTGGCCGTGGCTCTGTCGACGCGTTCTTAATCTCCTTTTGTTCTTCTTCTTTTCTTCTTCCGACCCCAACCATTCCTTGACAGAGTCCCCCTTTTTTTGCTATTTTTGTTTGTTTTCTTTTCTTCTATTTTTCTTTTCTTCTTTTCTTCTTTTCTTCTTTTCTCTTACAGTGACAACGTCTACCGCTGCTCGTTTCTCTCGGCCCTCCGCTCCGTCCCGTGCCTTGTCGCCGCATCCGCCGTCGCAGACATGGGCGCCGAATACGACTACGACGAGACAGGCCAGCTGTGGCCGTTCTTTGTCTTCACCGTCGCCGTCATCTTCACCCTGCCGCTGACCTACATCCTCGTCAGCGGCGTCGGGGACCCGGCCGCCCTCTTCCCCCGGGTCCAGTCCAAGTTCCGCCATGCCCATTCCGACCTCGTCGATGCCGAGCGCGCCAAGTACCGTCGCCAGCAGCGGCGCACCGGCCTCATCGCCATGGTGGTCGTGGGCTGGGCCACGATCGCCTACATGGTGTACCTGATGCAGTTTGCCGAGGCGTACTCTGTCGAGCGCATCTGGAATCCTTACGATATCCTCGGGATTTCCGATGTATGCTTTTACTCTGCCCTCCCCCGCCGCCCCTTTGGTCGCCACCGTTTGCTTCGTTTGCTAACAACCCCCCCTCCCTCGTACAGTCCGCAACAGAAAAGATGATCAAGAGCACCTACAAGCAGCTGTCCCGCAAATTCCACCCCGACAAGGTCAGGCCCGACCCGGCCAGGAACGAGACGCTGGAAATGCTCAACGACCGCTACGTCGAAATCTCCAAGGCGTACCAGGCGCTCACCGACGAGGAGATCCGCAACAACTACCTCCTGTACGGCCACCCCGACGGCAAGCAGAGCACGAGCGTCAGCATCGCCCTGCCCAAGATCATGGTGACGGACGGCAACGGCAAGTACGTCGTGCTGCTCTACTTCCTGCTCTTCGGTGTACTGCTCCCATACGTCGTCGGCTCGTGGTGGTATGGCACACAGAAGCGGTCCAAGGAGGGCGTCCTTATGGAAAGCGCCAACCGCCTATTCCACGAATACGCCGAGGACATTGACGAAGCGGGCATCGTGGCTGCCTTGTCCACCGGCAAAGAGTTTGATGCCCTTCTCCCCGGCGACAAGGCCGATTTTGGCCTGGCCACCGTAGAAGCGCGCATCACGGCGCCCCCCACCTTCACGGTTGCCGCATCGGGCGCTGCTTCCGACGACAGTGCTCTAACCGTCGCCGGCATGGCCGCCACAGACTGCGAAAAGCTTGACAACCTCGATAACGGCGTCCGTCGCAAGGTCTTGGCACTGCTGTGGGCGTACCTCGGCCGTGTCGAGCTGCGCGACGCCGCCCTGGAGAAGCCCAAGTTCGAGGTCGCCCCCATCGCCAACGCCCTCACCCGCTCGTTTACCGCCATTGCACTCGCCTATGGCAACACAGCACCCGTCATTGCGTCGTTCCGCTCCGGCCAGCTCATCATCCAGGCGCTGTCGCCAAAGTCCTCGCCGCTTCAGCAGCTGCCGCACATCACGCCCTCCATTGCCAAGGCCATTGAGGGCGACTCCACCGTCACCATGTCCATCCAGCGACTGATGGATCTGCCGGACGCAAAACGCAGAAAGCTCGCCATTGGCAGCGGCCGTCTGAGCGAAGCTCAATATGATGAAGCCGTGTCCGTCGCAAAGCAGCTTCCCTACCTGCGCGTATCCAAGGCCTTTTTCAAGGTCCCCGGCGAGAAGCACATTATCCCCTCCTCTCTGGTTAGCCTCGTGGTGAAGGGTCGATTCATCCCCCCCGGGTTCGCCGCCGCCGCGCCCGAGGTCGACGAACTAGAGCTGTTCGATAGTGACCCGGCTGAAGACGACATGGACGCCATCTTGGGCCGGAAACCCAAGGCCACCGTGGGCCGGAACCCCGACGGCAGCGCCATAACGTCGGATGCCGGCAACGGTGTCGCCGTACTGCCGCCGTTGGCCTATGCGCCCTACTTTGCACGCGACTACTCGCCACGCTGGCACGTCTTCCTGACGGACTCCAAGCAAGGCAAGATGGTCGTGCCACCCTTTACGTTTACCGCGTTTGACCGCCCGCTCTTCCAGGAGGACGGCAAGACGCCCACATTCAACATGCAGACGCTCAAGGCGCAGTTCATGGCACCGCCCCAGGCCGGCCAGTACACGTTTGTGATGCACGCCATGTGCGACAGCTACGTCGGCCTCGACACGAAGACGGAGGTGACGCTGGTGGTGAAGGACGCCAGCCAGGCTGCCGAGATGGCTACCGAAGACGAGATTAGCGATCCAGAAGAGGGTACGTCTCCCAAACAGTCCCCCCGCCCCCCACGCCCCTCCTTTTCTTTTTTGAGAAAATGTCCCATGGCATATGAACTAACTGACGCCTTTGTAGATTCCCTTGCTGGTATCATGAACGCAGCCAAGGGTGGCCCGGTCCAGAGGAGTAAAAAGCCAGCAGACGACGACGACTCGGACGACGAGAGCGGTACAGAAGAGGATGCCTCGGACACAAGCGACACGAACACCGACACCGAGCCGGAAGACTAGGGAGAAACGCCGACCTGGTTTCCGTTGTCCGGCGTCTTTCGTAAAACGTGCTTTTGTCTGCTCTAATGTTGCCCTTATTCTGTATATATATACCAAGAAGAACTCTCCGTTTTCACCGATTTTTTTATCTGTTGGTCACGAAAAAAGCAAAGAACATGATGGGACGATGCGGGGTGTTTTGAGATTCCATTCGGCCTGGCGTTTGTTTCCCATGTGTTCTTGATTTTCCTTTTGCTATTCTCCCTCGGAAAAAGCTCCGCTGTGTGCGTTGTGCAATTTGGATCTCAAAAGCAAAAGATAGACGGGGGGGGGGGGGGGGAGTCATTACAACGGAACTACCATTCTAGCATTTTATTTTCCCCTGTTGCTCGTCCGGTGCAAACGTCGATGATACATCCTGGTCTGCGATGGGTGTGCCCCGGCCAGACTCCCTAGAAGCAAAGCAAACACCGCCCTTCATACAATCCTTCTTTCCCACCTGATTTCCCTTCCGCCGCCCTTTTGGCCTCAAAACTATCCATAAAACTATTTTGCTGTTTCGACTCTGTAGCGGCGGCGGCGACTCAAGGGGCGCAGGCCGACCTGACAAAAAGAAGAAAAAATAAAGCAAAGCAAAAAAAATGACACATGGAAACGCCATCGCTAAATGCAGACCCCTCTTGCCGTCTCTCTGCCTCTCTCCCTTTCTCCCTTTCTCCCCCTCTACCCTAGCTGCACTACTGCAGCAGCTCCTCGCAGGTCCAGTCCTCGTAGAAGCCGTCCGGCAGGTACCGCCGCACAATCAGGGGGATCTTCTTCTCGCGCAGCTCCTTCATTGCGATCTGCAGCGGGTCCGTCTCGCCCTCGAGGTCGACCAGGACGGGTGCGTTCATGCTGTTGTTTGGTTGCGGTTAGTATTCTGGATGGCAAACAACGAGCGCGAGCGCAAAGGGGGGGGTGACGTACCTGATCTGCAGCGCCCGCGTTCCCAGAATCCGGGCCCGCTCGTACTTGGTCATAAAGGGCGTCGTCGACCGCTGGTCGTTGGGGATCTTCTTGTCCTTGAGCGACTTGACGTTGTTGACGCGGCCCCGGCCGCCGCCGCCGCCGCCGCCGCCGTTCTGGTTGCCGTTCTTCTGGTTGGCGGCGGCCGACGGATCGCCCGAGACGACAATGTCCATATCATCGTCGTCGCCGCCGTGGCCGTTGACGCCGTTGCGGTACCCGCCGCCGTCCTCGCCGTCGTCATCGCCGTCGGCGACTTCGGGGTCGTAGTATTCCTGGATCTCGTCGTCCTCGTACAAGGGCTCGTCGCTGGGGAACGGGGTCGGCCATGTCAGTTCGGTGCTCGTCCACGTGGTCCTCTTCGACGCTCTGCGACGCTCTTCGCGTACTCACCCGCCAGCACCACCATCGTCGTCGCCGTAGTCCGACATTGCTGTTTATTTGAAAGAAAAGAAAAAAAGAGGAAGAAAAAAGGCGGCGGAGACGCGAGAAAACGTGTCGGAAAAGATGGATGCAAACGTGCGCCGTGGACAAGGAGGGAGTCGCAGGGCTCGGGGGAGGGGGGGGTTGCTGTGGTCGTCAAAAGAAAAAAAGAAAAGAAGAAAAAGAGGCTCGACGGTTTCTTTGTTCGGTCGCCCTTTCTGCATGCGAACAGCTTTGCTGGAAAACTGGCAAGAGCCCCAAGAACGAAAAAAAGTCTGGAGGCATCGCGGCCTGTGATTGGCCGGCTCGTTTATTAAGCGCGCCTGTTAGTCAGATGGCTGGCCGTCTGCGAGATGCAAAAAAAACTTATCGATAAGACCGTCCCACTTCATTTTTGATATATTTTTCCAACACAGATAGACCGTCACCTCGACAATCTTCCACAAACCAGCACAAGACCGCCGACGGTGTAAACAGCAGCTCCGGCGTCCCGTGGAATGTGCACAACAGGACAATGATGGTCCTCCACCTTGCCATCCCACCGCCGCACACACGATGAAGCGAAAGGCGATAGAAACGCTGGTCGCCGACCGACCGCCGCCGCCACCACCACCACCACCCACACCACCCACACTACCCATAGCGGACGCAAGCCCGTCACTCAGAGGTTTGTCTTGTTGTCTAGAGAGCACGGAAACAGATAGGGGAACGGATGGCCCGAAGATGACGTGGAGCTGACAGTATGGCGTCTTGTAGGCACTCCCCCCCCGCCACCCGAGCCGGCGACCTCGACGGGCGACGACCTGGAATCACACGACGGTGGCAGCGCTCCCTCGGAGGCCCCCACGACTGCCGTCACCACAGCCCACTCGACGACAGCGTCGCGCCGCTTCCCCTCCGACCTCAAGACCATACACTGCACCTGGCCGGGCTGCCCCAAGACGTTCAACCGGCCCGCACGCCTCGCCGGCCATCTCCGCTCGCACACCAACGACCGGCCCTTCCGGTGCCCCGACTGTCCCAAGACGTACCTCGAGGAGAAGCACCTCCGCCAGCACATCAAGGGCTCACACACCCACGAGCGCCGCTATGTGTGCACCGACTGCCGCAAGGCGTTTCTGACGGCCACGCGCCTGCGCCGCCACGCCGCCGTCCACGAGGGCCAGGACCGGTTCCGCTGCCGCGGGTACGATGCGTCCTGCACGCGCACCTTCCGCAAGCATCAGACGCTGCAGCAGCACATCCGCATCGACCACCTCGGCCAGCCGGCCTTTGCCTGCACCCACGAGTCCGGGGCCGGCGGCCCCCCGTGCGACGCCGTCTTTGACAGCGCCGGGGCGCTGCGGCGACACGTCGAGCGCGAGCACACGGCGCCCAAGTTCTGGTGCGAGGAGTGCACAAACAACAGCGCTGCGCCGGGCGGCGGCGGCGGTGGTGGTGGTGGTGGTGGTGCGCGGGTCGGCTTTGCGACGCGCCATCTGCTCGAGGCCCACATGCGGCACGAGCACGTCAACTGCCCGTTCTGCGATGCGCGCTGTGCGGGCCCCGCGGAGCTGCACAACCACGTCGACATGCACCACTCGGGCAAGACCGTGACAGACCGCAAGACGATCGTCTGCCCCCACGCCGGGTGCGGCAAGGCGTTTACGCGGCAGGCGAACCTCAATGTGCACACGCGCGCGGCCCACGAGGGCTTGCGGTTTGTGTGCGACGGCGGCAGCGACGGCTGCGGGCGCAGCTTTGTGTCGAAGATGAAACTAGAGGAGCACATTCTTTACGTCCACCAGGGCAAGGAACGGCCGGCCCCACCGCCCGCACTACTCGTGCAGACGGGAACTCGCGCGCCGGCGTCGGCATCGGCGATCAGCTCGGGTGTCCTCTTCGGTGCTGGCGACGACGGCAACAGCAGCAGCAGCAGCAAGGCACCAACTGTCGCTGCACATGCAGTCGCAGCCGCAACGGCAGCCGCAAATGCAGTGCCCTCGGCCGAATCCCTCATCGACGCGCTCCTGGGCACGAACCGCACTCTGGTCTGTACGGTCGCAGGCTGTGCGGCGCGCTTTGTTCGTCACCACGACCTGAATGTGCACGTCGAGCGGGACCACGTTAACGCAGAAGAAGCCGAAGGAGCCGAAGATGAGAATGATGCAAACGAAGATGAAGACGAGAACGACGCTCTTTTCTTTGCGCCGGGCGAGTTCTGGATCGGCGGCGGCGACGGCGATGCCAGTAACGATGACGATGCTGCCGCCGCCGTTGCCGACGACGACATGTTTGGTGCCTACATCGACATGGACACGGGCAACCTGCTGGACGCCGCGGCTGGCGGCGCAGAGCTCCTTCTGCCGCCGCTGCTCACCACCGCCGCCGCCGCCCACGCCGCGCACACGATGAGCGACGACGACCGGCAGTGGCGGATTGACGAGGCCGAAATGCGGCAGCTGATTGGGAGCGGCAGCGGCAACGACTACGGCGCGCCCCCGCTGGATCCGGACTTGTTTCTGTGAATTTGTTTTTTGTATGACGGGGAAAAAAAACATTGGTGGTTTTGGTTTTGTGACGCTCCCTGTTTTCTGATTCATTTCTCGGGCGTTTAACAAAGAGATACCCATTTGGGGGGGTACACAGGCCTACCCAAAAAGCAAGACGTTGTGATAGACGGCGACATGCGATGATACCGAAAGCTGTGTCTTATTTGGGATAGAAGAAAAAACGATGTGCTGGAAAGGGGACATCGAAAATCGATACGATCGAGTTGGTTATGAATACGCACAGGTCTTTCTTTCGACGCATTTGAATAAGGACATGGACACGCAGGAAGCTGTGCAGAAATTAAGGTTTTTTTTTGACACATCCAAAGGGAGAAAAAAAAACGGCTGAACCATGAGAACTCCGTGACATGCTTTCCTGAGTTATAAGCCAAAAAGACAAAAAAAAAAGGAATAAAAATAAAACAAGGGAGTAGGGAAGAACATAAAGCAGAAGAAAAAGCTAAGACATTTCGTAAGAGAGAAAAAGGACATGAATCATTGCAAGAAGACAGGACACCAAAAAACGTCACCCAAAACCATGAAACAGCGACTGCCTCCATCAATGCGCCCCGATAGCACTGCTGAGGCCCATTAGCATCATTCCCAGAAACGCAAACCAGATGCTCAGCTGCCGGTTGTGGTTCAGCGTCAGGCCCTCGATGAACAGCTGGAGGGCCACGGCCACCATGATGCCTGCCGTCACCGCAAATAGCACGCCGTACGCCTTGCCGTTGCCAGAGCCGGACCCGCCGTCGTTGTTGCGGCTCAGGTACTTCAACCACAGCGCAGCGGCACCCGCACCCAGCGGTTGGCTGAGGCCGCCGAGGGCGGCCGACAACGAAATGGCGCGGAGGCGACTGCCCCACGCAATGTACAGCGGCAGCGCCATGGCAAAGCCCTCGGCAACGTTGTGCACGAGGAGGGCCAGAAACACGTTGAACCCCAAGGCAGGGTTGGCGTGGTTCGTCGCAAACGTGATGAAGCCCTCGGGGAACTTGTGCAGGCCAATGGCGAGGACGGTCTGGAGGCCGATGGACAAAAAGGCATTGGCGGGGACGTGGTGATGGTGCTGCTGTGCGGTGTGTTCGTGGACGCTGGCTTCGAGATCGGCACCATCCTCGCCCATGCCGTGTTCGTGTTCGTGTTCGTGGTCATGGTCATGGTCATGGTCATGGTCGTGGCCATGGTGGCCGTGTTCGGGGTGCTGTGGCCAGTGCTTGGAGGCGCTGTTGTTGGTACCGTAGCTGGATACGTTTGTGGACGACCCCGCACCGCTCGGCGGGCACGTTGCTTCCGGGTCGCCTTCTTGCATTTCTTCGTGGTCGTGTGGGTCGTGCTGGCATTGTCGTGATGGCTCCTCCGCAAAGGGCGGTGCCGGCGGACCGTCGCCTGCACTCTTCCCAAGGCTGCTGCTTTCCTCCGGAACAACGGGAATCCTGCTTTCCCACCCATGCTGCTGCAAGTCGGCCTCCGCCTCGTCGTTCGCGAGCATGTCTGACGGCGCCGCTCCCGAATACCCCAACGGGTGGGCGAAGACGCTGCTCGTCGGCGTGCGGATGGCAAAGTTCCTCTTGCATTCCTGGCCACAGGGATCGGAGTAGCCATAGCATGGGCCGGACTCGTCGCAGTTGGATTTGGCATCCCGGAAAAAGGAGACGACATGATTCCGAACCTCAGTCATGGACGGCCGCCGTAGGGCGAGCAGCGTGTGTTTGCTATGCGACGCTCTCTGTGGCGCACCGCCATCAAACTGGTTTACGGCAACGGATGCACTGTCGCTTCTGGCGGATAGTTGTCTTCGGATTCCAGGCTGCACCGGCTGCGGGCCGTCAGCACCAAGGAGAGGCGTCGATTCGCTCGGAGCGGGGCCAGCAGAGCCTGTAGACGGAGAAGTGGGTGCATGGCCGGGGCAACTCCGCGACGCCATCCTCAGCTTGCCGCGGCTGTCGTGATGGCCATGTGCATGGTGATGCGCGTGCGAGTGTGGGCGGGCATGATGCAAGCCATGTGACAGCCCGTCGGTTCCAAGGCCATCGTCATGGGAGTGGTCGCAGTCGACGACGTGGGACGGCATGAAGCGGTGGATGATGCGCGTCACAACCTGCATACCCACAAAGCCAAGACCGTAGGCTGCCATCATGAGGATGCTTGCGATCTGCTCGTCGAGGCCAGCATCGACGAGGTACCGTTTTGAGGAAGGCAGCATGCTAAATATGGAGGAGAATGTCTATCGCCGCAGTCAGCAGAGTGGCCCGGTATAGCTATTCAGGCGGCATGCACCGTAGCACAGAGAGAAAGGAAGAGAGAGAGAAAAAGAACCAACCATTACACCAAAGCTCAGACTCAGAGACGCCGAGAGGAAAGCACTGCTGTCCCGGATGTGGAAGTTCTTCTTGCCTGGCAGCAGGCGGATGAAGACATCGACACACACCAGAGATGCGCCAGCAACGCAGGCTAGGGCGAGCAACATGGTTAGAACGAGACAAGCACCATTCAGACGAGACCCAAGAGGTCGCCGGGGGAAAACAAGCTCGGCATCGCTCGGCATCACTCACCTATGGCGCTGATAGCGCACAGGATCCAGCCCCGCGTATCATTGGAGCTGTCGCCCGTGGACGTCATGGTCCGGCCGATGACAGGAGCGGCGGGCGGCTGATGCTGGCGAGGACGATAGAGAGGCAGTGCAGGGGGGGTGAGGAGGGGAGAGCGTATGCGGCTACGACCATGGCCTTGACAGCCAAGCCGGACCGAACGAAAGGAAGCAGGCCGAAAGCAGGGAAGAGAGCAGGAGAGGTCTGAAGAGAGATGACGGAAGGGGAGGTACCCTGGTGGGGGGGGGGGGGTTGACGTGTCCTGACTATCAAAGTGTTCGGTCTGTTGCGTGACGAGGCAGAGGGGGGAGAGATGGGCAGAACGATGCACGGCAGCAAAAGCGGTGAAACGAGGGCTAAGGCTGGGAAGATGGCGATCTCGAGCGGAGGCTAAAGAGGAAGGGGCGGACAGGTCATAAAGTCGTAACTCGCAAAGAACGCGGCCTGTGCCAACAGGGTTCCCAAGACGGAAGCGGCTAACCAACCAGTAGCCGCGAGGTTATTAGAACAAAGCCAAACTGAAAGGAGCGGGCGGTGCGTTCTGCCGGCTTTCACCGCCAAAACATCGAAAAAGCGCCGAGTCGAGACGGGCTGCTGTCCGTCCAGCTGTCGAGGACACAACCGTTCAGACTGTGCCTGGCCGCTTATCGATTCGGGGCAGCATGCATGTGACGTATGACGATAGTCTGCGGCCTGCTGCGGAAGCCAGACAACCCGGGCACGGGCACGTCACAGTGGCTACGGGAACGAGTTACAGTGGCTGAGAGTGGGGCTCCTTATGCGTGGTCGGTATCTCTGATTGGCCAGGCTGGCTGCTGGACCCGCCAGACAGCAGCTCGGTCCCTGGCTTCGCGGAAGGCTGGCATCCAGCGCCTGTGGGATAATACTATGGGGTAAAAAAAATACTCCGAGCCATATCCAGGCTGCGGCGCTTCTTCGTGCGACGCATCACCGCCTTGCTTGGAGTTCTGCTCCCGCCGACCACGCTGCGCCCCTGCACGAAGCCCGCTTGTTCCTCGACTCCGACCCGCCTCCCTCTGCCAAGCTGGCGCCGTCTGCAGCGATGTCCAAGTCCACCATTGCCGTGATTGCGGCCCTCAGCGCCGGAACGGGCGCCGCCGTCACCGCAGCCGTGTACTCGCTTCGCCCCGGCAGGCCGGTCGACAAGCCGACGGCGGTGCCCACAGCCGCGCCTGCGACAGCCTCGGTGGCCGTGCCACCCGCAAGGGTCCTGGCCGCGCCACCGCCCGTCCCAGCTCGCGCGCCCCTCCCCCCGCCCCCGGCGTCCCGGTCAAGCGCTCCCGTCGACCCGGCTGGCCTCTTCCAGTACGGCTTCCCGGGCCCCGTCGCCGACCTTGCGTCCCGCAGCGCCCTCGTCTCCGCGTACGACCGGCGCCTGCGCAACCCCCACTGGGTTGCCGAGCACATCACGCCGGCGTCGCTGGCCACGCGCGACGGCGACCGCGGCAACAGCACCTTTGTCGAGGACCCGGCCGTGCCCGAGCTGTTCCGCGCCAAGCTCAAGGACTACTTCCGCTCGGGCTTCGACCGCGGCCACCAGGTGCCCGCGGCCGACTGCAAGTGGAGCCAGGCCGCCATGGACGACACCTTTTACCTCACCAACATGTGTCCGCAGGTGGGCGAGGGCTTCAACCGCGACTACTGGGCACACTTTGAGGACTTTGTGCGCCGCCTGACGTCGCGCTACCCGAGCGTGCGCGTCGTCACCGGCCCGCTCTACCTGCCCAAGCGTGACCCGGCCGACAACAAGTGGTACGTCAAGTACGAGATGATCGGCAGCCCGCCGGCCGTCGCCGTGCCCACGCACTTTTACAAGGTCATCTACGCCGAGACGGTGCCCGCGACGGCGCCCGGCGGCACCGCCCCCGTCGCCCTCGGCGCGTTTGTGCTGCCGAACGCACCCATCCCCAACGACAAGCCGCTGGCCGACTTTGAGGTGCCGCTGGAGGCTGTGGAGCGGGCCGCCGGCCTCGAGTTTGCATCCAAGCTGCCGCCGCAGCGCCGTCGCCGGCTGTGCGCCGAGATGTCGTGTGCGCTCGTGGTCAAGGAGTACGCCAACCGCCAAAAGGCGTTTGCCAAGGGTGACGCGCGCTCGTCGTCTCCTCGGTAGGGCGACGGCTTGGGGCGGGTTGTGCTGGGGATAGTTTGTCATTCGCTTCACACCACACGGGGCTCGCTTTCACATTGCGTGGACCACCTGCCGTTGTTGGCCGGGAAAAGAGAAAAGAAAACCCTAAAAACCAATAAACCCTAGAACCTTTGAAACCACCCAGACGCTTCCCAATTTTCGTGTACAAGTCTGCTGTACACAACGGGTAAAAGAAGAATGTAGCAAAAAATAGTAAACAAACAAAGCGACAAGCGGCGGCCCCCGGGCCGGTTCGCCACCCCAGACGTGCAAATACAGCACGCACACGCCGCGGAGAGGCGCCATCGGGCCACTCCTTTTCGCTCGCCACCAAATGCAGCGCCTACCGCCGCTGCGTGTATTGCCCCCGCTTCTGCTCTTCGCGCAGGCTGTCCTCCTGGCTCGGGAGCGGCGCACGTCTCCGCTGGTCCGACTGCTGCTGCTGCTGCAGGTCTTGGCCCTGGCCCAGACCTGGCAAGCCCAGTCCCGGCAGACCCAAGCCGGGCAGGATTCCTTGGAACCCCGGGGGCGGTGGTGGCGGCGGCAATGGAGGAGCGCCGCCACCCCCGCCCCCGCCTGCCGCGGCGGCAAGTGGAGGGATCTGCGGCAGTGGCGGCACGGGCAGGGGCGCGAAGCCGGACCCGGGGGGGGGCGGTGGCGGGAGCTGGAAGCCGGCCTTTTTCATCAGCTCGAGCATCGTCGCAGCGTCGGGCGGGTTCTTCGGGTCGACGCCGGGGATCAGCGGCGGCAGCACACCGCCCGCAATGAGGGCGCCTGGGGGTGGGGGCGGCGGCAGGATTCGTCCGCCCGCGCCTAGCCCGCTGCTGCTGCCGTTGTTGTTGTTGTTGTTGTTTGTGGCGCCGCCGAGGCCGGGCATCGACAGGCCGGGGAAGAGCGCAGACGCATTTCCGGCACCGCCGCCGCCGTTTGCCATTTGCTGCTGTTGCTGCAGCAGCATCTGCTGGATCTGCTGCTGCTGCTGCTTCAGCGGCATCTTCTGGTCGACCAGCCCCTCCATCTCGTCCTCCATCTCCTGCTCTTCTTCTTCCTGCCGCTGCCGTCGGTTTCCGCGGCGGTCCCACGTGCCCTGCGCCTCGGCCGCCGCCTCGCCAATGTGGTAGCGGTCGCGCGACACGTCCTCGCCCGGGCGGGCACGCGTCCAAAACCGGGTGATGCGGTCGTTGGAGCCCGACACCAAAATGTGGCCCAGGGGGTGCCAGTCGAGCGACCAGATGGCAAAGTCGTGCGCATACGGCACGCGGTGTGCCGGGTAGATGCTCTGCGCCGGCGCCGTCGCGGGGTCTGGGCTGTCGTAGGGCGCAACCGACACGGCCTGCCCCGCCGGCGTGTTGGGCTCGTCGAGCAGGTAGTGGAAGAGCGCGCCGTCGCCGCCGCCGGTGCTCAGCAGGTTGCCGTGGATCGGGTGCCACGCCAAGGTCGAGACGTCCTTCTCGTGGCCCCGCAGCAGGCAGATGTCGCGCATCGTGCGCAGGTCAAACACGCGTGCCGTTTGGTCGCGCGCCGCCGTGGCCAGGCACCAGCCCCGCACCCGCTCAAACGACGTCTTGGTGATTGTGTTCTTGTGGCCGTGCAGGGTCGTCAGGCATCGCCCGGACCGCGGGTCCCACAGCTTGACCAGGTGGTCCTTGGAGCCGGACACAATGAGGCCCTTGGTCGGATGCCAGTCGCACGTCTTGGCGTCCCAGCCGTGGCCGGTGAGCGTTGTCTCGGGCCGCGCACCGGCGAAATCGTAGATCTTGAGGGTCGAGTCGTCGGAGGCGGTGACAAACTTGGCATCGGTGGGGGCAAAGGCCAGGTCGCGGATGGGGTCGCTGTGCGCCGACAGGCTCTCGACGTTGTTGAAGTTTGGCTGCCAGTACTTGATGCTGCCATCGTGGTCGGCCGAGATGAGCCAGTCGTCGCTGTACGAGTAGGCGAGGGCACGGATGGCCGAGTCGTGCGCCTGCATAATGGTCTCGAAGTTGAAGCCGGTGCCGTTCCACAGGGTGAACTCGCCGCTGCTGGACGCGGTCAGCAGGCGGCGGCCCTCGGGCGTCCACCGGACAACGTTGACGGGGTGTTTTATTTTGTTGAGAGACGAGTGCAGGTGGCGTGTCGGCACGGTGTCGGCAGCATTGGTGACTCGCGCGACGGGGGGGAGCATCTAGAGGAGGGGCGGGTCAGAAGAGAGCTGCTGGGAGGTGCTCGGGTGGGGGAGAGTCAGGGGCGCCAGTCGTACATCCACTACATAGCTCACGCTCGGCCGCTCGGCCTCGCCGCCATATGCGTCTCGATACTTGGGCTGGCGCCGGCGCATCCAGTGCACCAAGCTGGCGCCGTAGTCGGTGACCGGACCTGGACGGTGATGATCGTTAGCCAAGTCCCAGAGCAACCATGCAGAGGAGGGGGCAGGGGAGGCGCTTGCCGCGCAGGCACAACCACAACTTACGTCGGCCGCGAGCTCGTACAAAGCCCCCATTCGCGCCATCCTGGCCAAAGCCTCCGCCGCCCTGGCCTCCGCCGCCACCGCCGCCGCCGCCGCCGTAGTCTCCTCGTGGATCGTACGCCATGGCCGCGCACTCGCCAGTCGGGACGCAGGCCTGGTTGAAATAGCCGATGCCGAGTATCTATGCAGAAGAGTTATGCTCCAGGTAGCGTGGGGGTGGGTGGCGTCACTCGTCGTGGCCGTCGTCGTGGCCGGCGTCGTCGTCGTCGTCGTCGTCGTCGATGTGGCTTTGGAGCTTTCGCACATGGCCGCGCCTTTGCTGAGAATCGCGGTTCTGCGCTGGATGGACCCGGGTGGGGCTGCGCGCAGAAGAGTGGGTCCCGCCGCACTTTGCCTGTGTGACGTTTGATTGGCCGGAGCATAGCTCCCAGCTTCCGGCGCTTTGGTCTGTGCCGCTTTCGTCAAGATCTCGGAAGGAACCAGCACAAACCAAAAAGAAAGAAGGAGCAAGACAACATGCAAGACACATGTTTTCACGTGATGCACACAGACACGCATCTCGCCACGCAATCGGAAAGGCGGCTCTGATAATAGTAGACTAAACATACGAAAATACGAGGCTGTCTTGGCCGCCGCGTTCCCACATGCCTCTGCAAGCGAGCACCAGGATGCCAGACACAAGACAGGCGCAATGGTGTCCGTGTCCGGCAGCAGCACCTTTCGCTGCTGCACATCGAGCGAGCGATCGCGGCCGGTTGACGGAAGCCCCTGCGCTGCAGCGTCGTGCCCGACTCTCGCTCCCTCTCTCGCCATTTCCCGCCTTCCTGCTGCCAATCGACGCCGGCCGTTGTGATTGGCTCGATGCCATCTGCACGCTGCAAGCTGCACGCTGCACGCTGCACGCTGCACGCTGCACGCTGCACGCTGCACGCTGCGCAATCGCGATACCTAAGAGGCTGGCGAGCGTGGCCGTTGGTGATTCGGAGAATGTGCCAGAGATATCTAAAGTCCCATGCAGAACAGAACCTGCTTTCGTCGTACCGTGTCCTGGCTCTGGTGTTGATATACGAGTATCGCCAAGGCATTCCCGCGCCAAACTGTTATCTCGAGTCTCCCGATGTGTTCCAGCCATCGGCCTTGTGGGCTGTCGATCTGCAGGGACGATTGTGCTTCTGTCTTTCCCCGCAGATTGCTATCACACCCTCGCCCTTCCCTGGGCGCTCTGGCCGCCCTCGCTGGCATGTTTACCCCGTATCTCCCTCCCTGTGCTCCCTCCTTTCTCCCCTTTGACCTCTTTGTGGGCTACCCCGTAGGCGAGGTGGTTAGCCTGGAGACTATCTCGCCCAGTGAAACCAAAACACCCAAAAATACACATGCACCCACTCTACTCTGCAGGCTATCGAGAGTTGGACAAGACCGTTGCGAAAGCTAGCCGGGCCAGGCCATGCTGCAGTGCACCGTCCATGATAAGGCAGCCGACAGAGTGCAGAGACCGCGCAGGACAGACGAGTAAGATACGTATCTGGCACGACGTGGGATTACCAGCTGCACCGCCGGTTGTAAGATACCCTGTACTGGTAAGATATCTTACTTTTGCAACGGCGGTTGCAAGCTCTTTACCCTTTGCGGCGGCAGGGGTGGCTCAATCTCTCGCGAATTTGTGACTGTGATGGGCGCATACGTCAAGACAACAAGAAAGCATGCAATGCGTGTTTCCTGGCAGCCCTCGAGTGTGCCGTCCATTCTTGCCCCCCCCTCTGTGCCGTGTCTTGGTCTTTGTTTGGGTGCTGTTGGTGTGTTGGTTCTTTCTGAGAGGCCGGAGAGGTCGCAGAGATATGCGCATGTTCCAGACCCCATACCACTCGCTGCTCCCAGACGCCGCTGACTCCGGCTGTTTCATTTTCGCATTCTGGCTCACCCTATGCGCAATCGCAACCCTGTCGGCCCCCTTGCCGCCTATCGCTCGCTCGCAGCATCGATATAATACGCAGAGTATATATAACCGGCGCAAGATCGCCAAAAGAAGAAGGAGAGAGAGAAAATATTTTCACGCGCATTGCTCCTGCCTTCTTGCAGTTTGCAGCTTGCTCTTCGTTCCTGCCTCCGGGTCAACCCTGCAAGTCGCCACTGCCCGACCGCACAAAAAACAACACTGGGCAGCCTCGGTCCACTGCTCCTTCTTGCAACAGACGGTTGGCACTTGAGAGAGGGTTTTTCCTTGGCCTGGCCTTGGTTCCTGCTCGTCGTATTAGTCGCCCCTCCTCCCCTTTCTCGAATCGATTTTCCCACGCTCCCCCTTTCTTCCACCTCTCTCCATGAATTCCTCGTCAATTGGCTTGGCTGCACGTCTCGCCATCAGCAATGGATGCATCGCCATGGATTCGGCCACCGTCACCAGCCGAGCACCTGCCACTGCCAGCGCCAGCGCCAGCGCCAATGTAGGGAACGGCGCCACCACAACGACCGCAGCTTCACATGCAAATCCGACGACAGCTTCCGCCGCAGGAAATGCGTCATCCGCCCGCCAACGCCGCACCACGAAAGAGCCTGTCACAGCCGTGCCCCAGCCGGCACCCGGGACAAGTACGGACGGCGTGGGAGACGAGCAACAGTCGCTGTCGCCCGAGCACGACGCCGCCACAATTAAGCAGCTGCGGAAGGCTTTCCAGCGCAAGTATCGCCATGTCGCCGCAATCCACTCGGAGGTGAAGCCGTCGTGTTTGAGCCACGATAGCGCTGTGTCGCCCAGCTTCCTCGGCTTTCGCAACCTCATGGTGATTGTTTTGGGTGCGTCGAGACTTCTGTCAAGGCCCGCCGCATGTTGTGCCGCGAGTTGCTTGCTAATGAACCGCCTTCACAGTGGCCGGCAATCTGCGGCTTATGATCGAGAACATCCAGAAGGTGAGGTGACACCGGCTGCCAGAGCGTCCATGCTTTTCCCCCGCGCCCGCTCCACAGGAAGACGACCTGTATGCTGACCCGTCTTCAGTATGGCGTCCTCATCTGCCTTCACAGCCATGACTTCCGCCAGCACGACGTCCTCCTCGGGCTCACCCTGTTCCTCTCCATGCCCATCCACTTGTTCGTCGCCTTTCTCATCGAACTCGGCGCCGCCCACCAGGCACAGCTCTGGCGTAGACGGACGACCGCCGGCAAACAGAGCCCTGGTGGTGACTCCAAGCCGACCGGCACGTCCAGTCCAACCGAGGACGAGGCCCGCCGTTTCACAGCCACGTGGTACCTCGTGGCCTGGGTGCATGCCATTAACATCTCGCTTGCACTGGCCATTGCTTCCTACGTCGTCTACTACCACATCCACCATCCCCTGATCGGCACCCTCACAGAAGTCCACGCCATTGTTGTCTGGTTGAAGACGTTTTCGTATGCCTTTACCAACCGCGACCTTCGCCATGCCTATCTGCACCCCTCCCGCGGCGAGCGCGAGGCGCTGCCCGCTCTCTACGCGCTCTGTCCGTACCCGGACAATGTCACGATGGGCAACATGATCTACTTTTGGTGGGCGCCGACGCTCGTCTACCAGCCCGCCTATCCGCGCTCGCCGGGGCCCATCCGCTGGATGTTCGTCGCCAAGCGCATGGCCGAGGTCTTTGGCCTCGGTGTGTTCATCTGGTTCTGCAGCGCCCAGTACGCCGCCCCCGTCCTGCAGAACTCGCTCACCAAGGTTGCATCGCTGGATGTGTTTGCCATCCTGGAGCGCCTGCTGAAGCTGTCCACCATCTCGCTCGTTATCTGGCTGGCGGGCTTCTTCGCGGTGTTCCAGTCTTTCCTCAATGCCCTGGCGGAGGTGACACGCTTTGGCGACCGCGAATTCTACGAGGACTGGTGGAACAGCGACAGCCTGGGCGCCTACTGGCGCACGTGGAACAAGCCTGTGTACCATTTTTTCCGCCGCCACCTCTACTCGCCGCTCCTGGGACGTGGCTGGAGCCCCATGGCTGCCTCTCTTATGGTTTTTTCCGTTTCCGCGGTGCTCCACGAGCTGGCCGTCGGCATTCCCACACACAACATTCTCGGCGTCGCCTTCTTGGGCATGTTTCTGCAGCTGCCGCTGATCTTCATGACCGCGCCGCTCGAAAAGATGCACACGGCGACCGGGCGGTTGATTGGCAACTGCACGTTCTGGATCTCGTTTACCGTATTCGGCCAGCCTTTTGCTGCCCTGATGTATTTCTATGCTTGGCAAGCCAAGTATGGGAGCGTCAGCAAGCAGTTGGCCATCCAGACATGAAGCGCTGTGCCATGGTATACTTACCGGCCTAGTTCTTGGTCCTGTTCTTGTTCTTGCTCCTTTTGTTTCCCGTCTTTTTCATCAATGGGTTTCGTAATTGCCATTTTCTTTGTGGCCGGTAAAACCTTTGGCTTCTGGGATATGTATCACAATACAATGTAGGGAAAGGGGTTTTTTCAATTTAATTTTTTTGGCAAGGAATCTATAAACTCGGTATTTTTTTGGTTATCGCACAGACATGGATGTATGAACCAGCACAAGGAGGCGGAGACGGCACTGCCTCGTCACTTTAATGCATACGAGCAAGATGTGATCATCCGTTTTGGGGGGGTTGCAACGTATAACATGTCAGGTTTTCCTGTTTTCTCATCTGTTCATCCGTCGAGTCATTTTCTTCCCCCAAATCTCCTCTCACCCCTGTCCCTTTTCTTCTTCTTCTCCCCCCTTCTTCAAATGAACGGGATCTTGGTGCCGACGCGCTTCTGGTACTGGACGTAGTCGTCGCCAAAGAAGCGCACCAGCAGCTGCTCTTCGTGCCGGATGCGCATCGAAAAGAAGCGCCACAGCACAGCCGCGTACCCGAACAGGCACACAGCGTTGCCGAGCACCAGCTGCGTGCCCAGCGCCCACCAGAAGAAGCCAAAGTAGCTCGGGTGCCGCAGCCACCCGTAGATGCCCGTCGTCACCAGCGCGTGGCTGGAGGCCCGCTCCTTCTGGATCGTGTGGTTGAAGCTGCGGCCGGCCTGCACCATGGCGGCCGTGCGCACCGCCTGGCCGACAGCGACGACCGCGAAGCCGACGGCGACGAGCGTCGCCGTCGGGAACGCGGGCGACGTCACAAAGAACCACCAGCGGTTGCGGAATGCCGTGTGGCGCAGGAGGCACTCGACCGACGCCGCGGCGTGGGCGATGGCGTAGCCGGGCCAGTTGGCCGTCAGCAGGAACGAGTCGACCGAGGCGGCCGGCGTGTTGTAGCGCGCCGTGGTCCAGAACTCGAGGAAGTGGAACGTCGACAGCGCGGCGAGGAAGAACGGCAGGCGCCAGAGCGGCGACAGCAGGTCGACCCGCAGGGTGGTGGTGGCGGGCACGATCCACGGCAGGAGGGCGAGCAGAGCCGCCAGGAGCACGCCGAGGACGAGCGAAGCGCCGAGGCAAAAGGCGCGGAGGGAAATGCCGGCGAGGGAGCGGCGCTGGCCGGGGTACGAGGCAGCGTCCGGGGGTGACGCGGACGTGGGCGAGGGCGAGGGCGAGGGCGAGGGCGAGGGCGAGGGCGAGGCGGCGGCCCGACCGGTAGCAGCAGCAGCAGCAGCACCGGAAGACGTAGGTGCTGGCGATGCCGCAGAGATGGGGCTTTTGAGGGGGTGAAGAGTTAGCAGAGGCACCCCCAGAGTACAGGAAAGGGGGGGTCGTCACCTGGGGCGCCGAAGATCCAGGCCAGCGGCGCCAGCGGCGCCAGCGTCGACAGCAGTAGAGCCGTCCATCGTTTTGGGGGTTTCTCTGTGTTGAAAGGCTGCCAAGGGTCGTGTCGATGCGCCAAGTTGGCAGCGTGGTGATGCAGATGGGCAGAAAGGAGAGAAAGAAAGAAAGGAAGGAAGAGAAAAAGACGAGCGGTCAGAACGGCAACGAGACAGCAAACAAAAGACTGGATGCCGTCGTCACAGCATCGAGAGTGCGCCAGACAGGGGCTCTTAAATGCACGATATCGAACGGTGCTGGACAGGACAGGCTCCCCTCGCAGAGACGAGCTAACAGTAGTGTCGCGCAGGCTGGTGCCGGTCTTGCTTTGCTATTGTTCTCTGCTCTGAATGGTCGCGTGAAAGGGGGCTCGGGGAGGACAGATTGGGGCTTCTGCTTTCGGCCAGTTTCGCAGCATCGCCAAACAAAACGGAGACCGCAGAGGCTCAATGACGACGAAAGCAGCGCTGTTGCCGTGTCTGGCGACAACGGCCGCGCTAGCTTAACACAGAAGGAGCTCTCCAACACGTTATTATGGGGCAGCAAATACGAAGCAGCAAGACGGCAGAGAAGGGAAGGTGTGTAACGGAGATGCTGACATAAGAAATGCAACCTCGCGGTGTTGCGGTGTTGCGGTTTTGCGGTTTTGCGGTTTCGCGGTTTCGCAGCGTTCATCTGCTTCTGTGTCCTCCCGCGAAGGGTAGACAATAACAACGGTGGCTGCAGGTGTTTCTCGTATCTCACAGCTTACGGCCGTGTATGTGCAAAGCTGGGCTTGCCTATGGTGGGCGCAGTGTGGGTGGAGCGTGCAACAAGGCTCTCCAGCACTCTTCAGCACCCTTTATCATCCTTCAGCACTACCCGTCCACTTCGCGCACTACTCGTGAACCATGGCTGCCCCTCTCATGCGCCGCTAAAAATGCCTTGGCACAGTGGTTCCTGCTACGGAGTACGCAAGTTGCTCACGAAATACTTCAGACAACCCCCCTCGTATTGCCGGGGCTTTGGCAGTTCGGACGGTCTGCGGACACGGAGACCACCACCACATACCACTGGCTATTCTATTCGATACAGTCAGTCCCCGGCACTGCACACACAATCAGCTCCTCCGCCAGCGACGCTTTCTCTTTCGATCCCCGTCACCCAAAGATGGCCACACCAGCCATGACAGCGCCCCCGGGCGGCATTCCCAGCACGCCGGCGGGGTTGGCCGAAAACAGGCGCCGCATGGACCGTGGCGAGCTCTACTACGCCTTCACCCCCGATCTCGTGGCTGCGCGCCGCCGCTGTGCCGACGCCGTGCACGCGTTCAACCAGGCGTCGCGATTCGCCACGCGGCGCGACCTCGTGCAGCTGTGGAACAACATTGTCGGGAACGGGGACGGGAGCGCCGGGGATTCAGGGGCGTCAGCAGACCTGCCGCCTGCGGCGGATACGCCCGAAGCCGACGAGGCCTTGTTCGAGGACGAGCCCTGGGTCGAGGTGCCGCTCACGCGCATCGACTACGGCTTCAATGTCCGCCTGGGCGCCAATGTGTATGTCAACTCGGGCAGCACGTGGGTGGACACGTCGCCCATCACGGTGGGCGCGCGCACGCTGGTCGGGCCAAACTGTTCCTTTTACAGCGGCACGCACCCGCTGGATCCGGCGCTGCGCAACGGCACCAAGGGCCCCGAGTACGGGAAGCCCGTCGTGATTGGCGAGGACTGCTGGCTCGGCGGCAACGTGACGGTGCTGCCGGGCGTGACGATCGGCGAGGGCGTGACCGTCGGCGCCGGGAGTGTGGTGACCAAGGATGTTCCGCCGCGGGTGGTCGTCGCAGGCAACCCGGCGCGGATCATCAAGAAGGTGTAAACAGAAGGGGAGAAGCAAGGGGAGATATCGAGGGAGCGAAGGGAGAAGGAGAAAGGTCGCAGGTTGCAGGTTGCAAGTTGCAGGGATCGGGCTGCGAGCTTCGTGTGTTTCGTCGCAGCTGTAGTTAAGGATACGTTCGGTTTGCGACATGGCATCAATGGCATCGTTCGACTGCACCACGTCGCTTCGCGTTGCGTCTCAGAGACCGCCCTGGATCGAAAACGACGAGATGATGATGATGAGCACACTGGCCCAGCCCCAGATAAACGGTATCCACGTCGACATCCAGAACGGGCCGGACAGGTAGGCAGCGCCGATGATCAAGCCCACAAAGCTGCCGGCAAACAGCGCCTCGACGCCCGATACAACCGCGTAGATGACGGGGAGCGTCCACAGGTACCGCCAGTACTCCGGCCGCCCCGAGAAGACCAGCTGCAGCGCCAGCGCGATCAGCGCCGCGCCCATGTGGAAGATGGCGAACAGGATCATCGTCCACAGCACCGTGAACCGCCAGATGTCGTACAGGTGGTAGAGGCTGCCGTGCGCCCCGGGAATCTGTGGCGGCCAGTACAGGCCGGGAAACGGCGGCGTCTTGTAGCCCGGCGGCGGCCGGCTGAAGTAGGCATAGGAGGAGGTGCTGGCAGAGTTAGGAGACGACGCACGCGCGGGAGAGGGAGCGGCAAAGGGACAGGGAGAGGAAAGAAAGGAAAGACATACGACTCCGCCGCCTGGGCGGTGGTCGTGGACGACATGGTGCTCAACAGGCGACGGCCATGGTCGTGGGCGGTGACGTTTCGTGTCGTGATGCTCGGGTGTTTGTTTTGTTCTTCGCTGGGACGAATTGCTGTGTCGCTGTCGCTGCCCGGGAGACCGATTCCTGATTCGCTGATGGGGCAACTGTGGGTCGTCACGTGCATTTATGGGTCCTGACATCGTCGTCGTCGTTCTCCACTTCTGCAGCCGGCCCGTCCCTCTAATAAAGCCTGCCTACGGAGGACCGCAGGCGGTGGCCGACGTTTGATGTCTGGTTGTTGTTATTGTCATGGCTGTTCTCTTGATGACTATATTTCCCTGCGTCTAGGGCTCCTCGAAAACCCGGTTTCCCGCCCCGTCTTCCCTGTTTTTGCATGCCACCTCACCGTCCGTTCTACTCTGTCTCGACGCCCATGATCGGCCCGGGCGACACGACCGCTGACGTCTATTACAACCTGACGTCGTCTCGTACGGGTAGATTGCCGTTTACGTGCATGCTTAGCAAAGAAAGCTGTGTTCCAGTTTTCGTATTCAACCTGGTTCCTGGATGACAACTAGAACTGGCCCTGCAGAACCAGAGCGAGATGACGCATTTCCTCCGACGAAAGACCAGTATATTGCATGCAGGCAGAGCCGCACGGCGTTGGTCGAATACCCTCCCCCGTACACGAACCTGCCAAAACAGCAGCAAGTTCATGCAAGCGGGGGGGATGTTGTCAAATTGCGCAAGTATATTGTCAGTACCGCGGGTCTGCTACCATTGGAGAGACGACTGGAACGTCGTCGTACGGCAGGGCCCAACATCAGCACGGCCAATGTTGGCGCGAGGAACGGGATCTAAGTTGAGCAACTCTCGACGACAATGCCGTGTTGCGCAACTGGCAATGGTGCCGGTAAAAAAGACCAGTCCAACCAATGATCTGAAATGCCTCGCCGAGTACGACGGCAGGGATAGCAAGAATGGGCATGCTGGTGCAAGGATGAAAGTCGAAGCAAAAGCGCGTGCGTGTTTTTGAATTTGATTCGGGCGAGACCTGCCAGGTGTGCAGAATTGTCGGGTTATAGAGTCTGCCGATGCTTCTTTACACTACAAAGAGGGCTCGCATTCCCAGGGAAAGAAGAACTCTTGATACATTTTCTGCCAGGTTCCCTTGGGACACGGCCTTCCTGGATTGCCCTCTTGCCGGTTTTTGGATTTCTATTCTTTTCACCAACCTCGTACGATATTCGTCACCGTGTCTGACTTTGCCTCTTGTTGGAAGTCGTTTGGAAAAATTCGTGGGCCTCGGAAAACTGAAACGTAATGACATCTTCAAGAGGGAGCAGTCGACGAAGACGAACGGAAACCATCAAAAATGTCAAAAAGACAACCAACGTGTGCTTGATGTTGCACGGCCCGGCAACCCCCCACGACGGGCCGGGTTGGCCATAGAAGCCGGCCGACTTGCGGCGCAGCCTACAGACGAGCCTCACGACCTCCCCGCTCCTCTGCTCTATACAAAGCGAGAGGCCCCTCAGATACTATCCCCCGGCTCCCCAGGAGGGCACTATCCAGCAGCTAACCGCCAAGAGTCAGGTTTTTTGAGGTAGCTAATAATAACAACAACAGCAATACGAGTAACTGTTGGTCATGACGGAGACATTTCAACGATACATTGCAGTCGTGTCGTGCTTTTAGCCAGCGGCCCAGTGACAGCTAAGACGGACGGCCAGGGCCATCATCACAGAGAGCACTAATAACGATAAATCCTCTGTTTTTTTTTTGTTCTCAAGGCTCTGCGATTTTTTGTTCTTCACAGGCCTAGAATATGTCGTTCCTTAGAACTGTAGACTTCTTTTGAGTTTTTATTTGACCGTTTGGAGTCAGTCACTATATAAGAAGACGAATCTTTGGAGAGACATGGTGATGGTATGAAAGGCAACGTTGAACGCCATCACCCTTGCCTTGGCAGATATTCCATGATGCCTTTTCTCGGATCGATCCTCACGTACCTGCCGTTTGCTTTTTCGACCACCTGCTACTATTTTGCCATTCAGAAGCACCTCACATGCACCAGGTCGGTGCTCGTATTTCTGCATGTCACAAGTGGCATTTGGTTTATTGGCGCATCAAGCCACCGCTGGGACACGGCTTTTGCATTGTTAGCATCTCCATTTTTCATACTCGGTCTTCTTCATACAACATCGACATTGTGCCTCGAACGACGGGTTTTCAATTGCAGGCGGCGAAGCCTCACTTTGCTCCAGCGACTGCGTGCTATATACCGAATTTGGAACAACCCTCGGGGAATCTCTTTGAACTATTCGGAAACCAGTCGACAGCAGCGCGCCGTGTACTCTCTGAGGAAGAGTATTACAGCGGCTATCGTCTGGACTGCAAACCGCCTGCTGCTCGACATCGCGTCCAAGACATACAAACAGCTACATGTCACCATGTTCGACTTCTTGCCGGCCAAGCAACCACAACCCTTGCTAGCTTGGACAAAACGAGACCTGCTTCTTCGGTCCATCTTGTCCACACAGTGGATCTGGCATTCCTATGCTCTGCTTCATGGCGTTCACAGCCTCCTCGCTATTGTGTTCGTGGGACTCATCCACTGGGACTGCCCTGACGAGTGGCCGGCCTTGTTTGGGGACATACGACAAGCCTACTCGCTGCGGCGGTTCTGGGGGGTCTTCTGGCACCGCCTTCACACCCCGACGTTTGCGGCATACTCCCCCTTCGGTTTGCTTTTACCGTCCAGATATTTTGACGTCCGCCAACAGCAGCCAATACAACAGCCGGGAAAAGAGGCTGCAGGCTGTCAACAGACAAATAGAACTGTGGGGAACGCCCTGCAGGCCCTTTGGATATTTTCCATGTCAGCGGCGTATCATGCCACTGTAGATTGGGTGGCATTCAACCAGACCAACGCGACGCACGATTTCCGGTTTTTTCTGTTGAGGCAAGGCTGGTTTCGATTCGGTGGCTATGTGTGGGTGGTGTTGGTGTTCTTTTGTCTGGCCCCACGCTGGCAGAGCTCTTCGATACGCACAGCCGTGTTTGCCACCACCCGTGTAAAAGGCGTTTTACCTGGTTGATGCGTGTTGTGGCTCTACAGCTGGCATTGCAATACTAGGCATTGCACTGCTGCGCTGCAGAGAAGAAAGACGGAAGAGGTCTGTCCTCTGCGACTTGTGAATGTTTATGTCTCTCTCCGTCTCCTGTGTTTTTTTTATATCATTCTTCCCCCCTCTTTGCTTCCCGTAACGACTTGCAGACAAATAAAGGGGTGCCTGCTCTTATTTTTCATGTTGACCAAATCCTAATGATTTCACCAGCATGGAGGAGACAAGCCCATCTCTCTACGTTACGTTTCCCTTGGTGATGAACATTTTTTTCTTCTGGACCCAGCCGAGACATTTCTACATTTGCGGCGACATAAAGGAGGACAGACGAATTTGCGTCGACATCCACACCGGGCTCAGCCGAAACGGCCTGCTCGGCAGCCGGCCGGGCTACCACTTGCACCGCGGGCCGAGCCTGGGCGATCCAGTGGTGGCTGCCGTTGGCTACGAAACCATGCAGGCGTCCAGCATCTACAAGTTCTGCTCGGACTCCGTCGTTATTCTTCCTCCCTACGATCCCTACAACCCCAAGTCGACGTGCATGACGGTCGAGACGATGGTGGCCAGCACGACACCCGACCACCGGTCTGTTTTTGCGTTTTCGATTGAAGTGGGCGAGAAGATGCTGCGCGAGGCGTTCGAGTGGCAGCAGATCAACAAGGGTGAGGACAGCGGCGCAGAGGCGGGCGGCTTCAAGCTGGTCAGGTTGTCGTCGTCGTCTCCGCCTCTATCGCACAGCGGCGAGAGCAGCAGCGAGACCGTGGCAGTTTTTGCGTGGACGAACCGCTGGTACGGGTTTGTGAATGCCTTTTCCATGCACCCCTTCTCCCTCCGTCTGGCGGGCAGCGCAAAACTGCAGCAGCTCGGGGACAGATGGGCGCTCATGACAGTGTTGACGGCCCTGCGAATTGACAATCTGCACAAGATGGGCCGAACACACCACTCCTCTATTCACGTTGGAGAGAAAATACGTGCCGGCAACGAGCACTGAACCGCGGGGAACGGGGATCGGCATCAAAGCACAACGAACAGTCAGGATATAATGAGAGGAGAGGACAGGGCTCGTCCGGTCCGGTGGCATACGAATGCATACTGTAATGTACCAGGATTTCAAAGTTGGATCCGTTCCTTCCAGAGCTTCATCGCGGCCGTGGCTAGCTTCCAGTTGCACAGGGGTCAATAGGTGTTTCTGCTTTTATGTTGTCGCCATTCACAGTGACCTAAGTTCCTGGACGAGATTACACTGCCTCAACCAGTTTACATTGCTTGGCTCACGAAGTGGCCAAGCTGTCTCTGCATTTTCGCATCTTCACATCTTCACATCTTCACATCTTCCCGTGCAGCTTCATCTCAGGCGGGAATGCAACATAGTATTATTCTTGCCTTTCCTCAATCATCCCTCGTAACTCATTACCAAACTGGCCAAGAAATCCTGACACGGGCACCAACTTTAAAAACCATCGCTCTACGCCCCAATGCACACTTTCTCACCTATTCTGCGGCGGTATGCGGCCCTGGCTCTGGGAACGAGACCCTTACTTGCAAGCGGGGCACTTTGCATTCATGACTCCTGCCGAGATGACGATTTCGTAGAGGGAGGAGCAAATCTTCCCATCCACCTTGGCCGAGTCGCACCACTCCACCGAGTGATGGGTCTTGATCGTGTGGCCGCACTTGCTGTAGCGGACCTCGCTGACGTTCTTGTCGCACATTTTGGCTGTTGGTATGTTTTTTATGTGGTTGGAAACTTGTGGAGAGGAGCTTGGCAGATGTGCGAGGTAGAAGAGACCGGTTTGGAGCTGATGGGAATGCTGCTGTGAATGATTGGAATGGATAGAGTAAAAATGAGGAGACAAGAAGAGAGGGCAAGCGGCCGTATTTATGCTTTTCCAGAGCATTCACAAGGCCACGCAGGGGCACCATGACAGCGTAAGGCCTCTGACGATAGTCGCCGGCCTTGCAGTGAGATCATTGGGCTCAGAGGGCAGTGACCAAGTTGCAGAAGAAGGGCCGCGACAGTGCTACGAGCAACCGGGAACCGGTCGTGATCCACTTGTCTTTCCCTATGGGACCACAACGATTCATCTGTGAAACCGGAGGCCACAGAATCAAAGTAGTACTACCATTGTCCGTCTATACTGTGAAACAAACAAAGAAACAGACACCTGAACAGCGGCCTCCCTATGCCGAATATGTTGAGCATCAAAGATGACACCAGGGCCATCCATAAACTCTTACCGTCAACACGACGAGCCTACTCCCTCCCCGACTCTTCTAGGCTTCAAACAACTCACTGACGGGCGTCCTCTTTCTAGCTGGCCTCTTGCCTTGCGTGGGACAGGAGAGACGCCGTCATCTCGGCGCTGAACTCGTTCTCGTCGTTCACTTCGAACACAGGAGCTTGCCGCTCCCTTTCGGCCTTCTTCGGCCTTCTGTCTATGGGACACGAGGGCCGCGGAATGGCACCGGTTTCTACGTTGTATAGGAGCACAGATTGAGGCACGTCTCCCTCTCCTTAGAGGCTCGTTGGCCAGTCGACAGTTGTCTTGCATCAAATTGGTGCGGACTGGTGAGAATAATTGGTGCCTTAATTTCCAGGCAGAAACACACCCCGTCAGTACGGAGTATGCCAGAACACCCACGCGATACCTCGGCAGCCCGATAAGATAAGCCACGAGCACTGAACTGCACATGGGCGTGCTCGGCCGCGACCAAAAACACAAAGCTCGCCAATAGCCAACACCACCTCCCAGCAAACAATCGCGACGAGACGAGCAGCTTCACCCAGTCGCCCCTCCCTTCACGATGGCGACCGAGCGGCTGCTAAAGACGACGCTGGCGCTGTACCACGACCAGCCGCCACAAGCGCCGCCGCCGCCGCAGCAGCAGCTGGACCGCGTCTTCGGCAGCACCACGTCGCTGTTGACCAACCTTACCAACCCGCACAACATCACCCTGCTGACCTCGCACTTCCTGACCGCCCCGGCCATCTGGAGCTCCACGAGCGGCCCCTTTCCGGCCCAGGCTGCCGAGGCTGCGCAGACCTGCTTCCGCGTCGTCAGCGTCTTCAACACGGCTGCGATCCACGTGCGCCGGCACGAGCTCGACGAGACGGCAGCGGCGCGGCACGGGCTCGTGGGGGCGGCTGCGTACCGCCTGGGCGTTGCGCAAGACCGACGGCCGGGCTGCGAGGCCTGGGCGCGCGCCGTGGCCCAGGGCGCCGACGCAAAGTCGCCCCGGTGGCGCCACCTGCTGGTGCTCGTGGGCGTGCTGCTCGGGCTCGAGAGCAATGGGCGCCAGGCGCTGTCGCGCAGCCGGCGCGCCGCGCTCGAGCAGGGCGTGGTGACGGCGGCTGCCCTGGCGCTCCACGAGGCGGCGGTGGCGGGTCCTGCCGGTGCTGGTGCCGACGCCGAGCTCATTGCGCGCTTCGCTGTCGTGATGAGCCTCAACTATGCGTTCCCGCTGCTGTCGGACGACGCGCGGCTGGCGCTCGACGGCGATGCTCTGCTGCCGGCTATCGTGGAAGTGCTCTTTGCGAGCCCGTTTGGCTTTGACGGTGGGCGCATCCTGGAGGTGGCGGCGACAGATCCCATGGTTCGGCGGATGGGCGCCGCTACGGTGCCGCCACTGCCGCCGCTGCTGCACTGGCCCGCGCAGTCCGCGTCGTTCCAATACCTGCAGCAGCGCGAGACGCAGCAGGCCGTATCGGTTGTGGCCAGCGCGGGGCCGCTTGCGGCCATGGCCGCGTTCGCCGTCGAGCGCGCCGTGTCGCCGCAGTCTGTTCTCCGCGCCCTGGACACGCTGCTGGGCGTCGCGGACGCCGCGGCAGTTCGCTGGGCAGCCTGCCCCGCGCTGTCGAGCCTCGACCTGTCGGTGGCCGACGAAGCCTCGCTCCTCACCGCCGAAACGGCCCAGACGACGTGGCCGCTGCTGTGGCAGCACCTCAAGAAGATCCTCTATGGCGCCGCCGTCGTCCTGCAGGCCATTGTCGGCCGCAGCTTGCTGGACCGCGTGCTGGCGTCGGACGCCGTCGCGCCGGGTATGGCGGCCAAGGTCTTGCGCGTGCTCAGCGGCCTCGATTTTGTGGCGTCGCACAACAGCGCCGGGCACTTTCAGGCGTACCAATTTGCTTACCTGGCGTCGATTGATATACTGTCGCGGTACCCAGCCGCATCGGCGGACTTCTTGGCCCGGCTGCTACCCCCTCCACAGCCCCTTACGACTACGACAACAACAACCGCAGCAGCCAGCCCCCTGCGCCTGACGGTCGACCTCTTCTACCTCAACGTTGCCGAGCACTTTGCCGCCGTGCTCCCGGCCGACGCCTGCGACCGCCTTCTCATCCAGCCAGCCCTTCCATACGTTGCTCCTCCTCCTACGGCCAGGCTCGGGCAGCTGCAGTGGCAGCAGCAGCAGCAGCAGCAGCAACGCGTCTCGCACCGGATGGTCGAGGTTTTTGAGGCTGCGCACAGCGCGACGCTGGCTGCGTTGTCGTGCCCGCACAACGCCGCTCTTGCCGCCGGCCTGAGCCCCTTCTACGCCGAGGCGCTGTTTGCGTCCTTCCCCACGCGCATCTCCGCGCGCCAGTTCCGTGTCGCCTTCAAGACGCTCATCCAGATCCTGTCGCCGCCCTTTCCTGTGTACGCGACGCACCCCGATCTTGCCGAGACCCTTCTGGAGATGGTGCGCTTCCGCGCGGCCTCCGCCAGCCCGCAGCCCCTGCCACCGAACCCGAGTGAAGCACCGCCCACAGGCGCCGGGGCGACCACTGCTGCTGAACAAGCTGTCTCGGAACAGAGCGCGCTGGTCCTGACCCTCATTGACGCGCTGCCGTTCCTGGCGCTGCCCGTGCTGGAGGAATGGATGACGACGGCCGCCGAGGCCGTGTGGACGATCCAGGGCAACCCGGCCCTGCGCCAGACGGCCCAGCGGCGCTTCTGGGAGGTGCTGGGCAGCGGCGAGATGGACGTGGAACGAGCGGCCATGGGCGTGGCGTGGTGGGGCAACAGCGGCGGCGGCGAGCTGGTGATGACGGGTCGGCGCCGCGAGGCCGGGTGGGCTGGCCCAGTACCAGGCGCCCCGAGCGAGCCCGCAGTTATGAGCGGTGCCCTGCAGGGTGGTTCGCCATTCAACAAGCTGTAGGGGAGGGCCGCCGCTGCCAGACGAGAGGTGGCCTTTGGGTTTGTACGATAGTTTGCATAGCCAAAGCATGCGATTTAGCCTTATTGATCCTTATTGCATGTGGATGCATGTCTTTGGTGTCAAAAAGGCTGGAAGATTTGCTCCACAAGAAGCTCCTCCGCAATACTACCTGGGCTGCGGCGGCGGGCGGTCCAGACTGGCGATAACACTCGTACCGTGCTCCGTGCTCCGTACTCCGTGCACACAACGTACCATGCTCTGGAGCAAAGCTTGTTCTCTGCTCGCCACCTGCCGTCTCGTGGGGCTGAAAAGGGCCGCGCAATCCTTCCTCACTATCGTCTCCACATTTCAACCAACAAGCTCGAGTTGTCAACTGGTCCGCTCCTTCCCACACAAGACCTTTTCAGCTGGTCATGCCCCCCTACAGAGGCAGTCCCACTTTTTCTCATCCCACCACGGCCCACCTCAACCCTCTCACAGCTCTCGCGATCCTAACGCCGTGGAGCACGACGCCCTGCGCAGTGCAGACGAAGCGGCCTCCAGCACCGCGAAGGCGCTGCGCTGGCCGCCTGCTGCACAAACATGCCCCCCCATGCATGTCACCGCCGTCGCCAAGCGATCAACCCGGTCTTTTCCTTTCCTCTCCCACCCTGAGCTCCGTCCTCTCCCTTTTTCTACAACCCCTCACTCTTTGCTGATCGACATCAAGGATTGCCATCTGTGCTCTGCCTCTGGACAAAGCCCCCCTCCCCTCGCCCCCCCCTCGCCCCTCACCCCTAAATAGGAAATACTTCGTCGTCTTGGTCGACGCCCCGTGCGAAGATGAAAAGGACCCCGAGAATGACGCGATGCTTCCGCCCTCGGCTTGGAGACCGAAGTGCGGGAAGGAAAGAAGGAGAAAGAAAGCACAGCGTTTTTGCGCAATAGACTTTTGCTTTTGTCCCTTCATCAGCTCACATGTACGAGTACCATTGTATGCCTGTAGCTTCGCCCCCCCTTCTCCCTTCTTACTTTCCATCTCGCTGTACGGGTACGAGTAATACGGCATTGCCTGGCTGTCTAGTTGCCCCCACCAGTATGCCCGTCCCTATGTCCGCCCCATCCCGTCAAAGTGCTGCCCTGGCCCACGGGCTCCCGATCGATGCCACCGCAACGTGGGTACCCGTACTTGTACATGTAAGTAGCTCCCTTGTTTGCTGACTGGCCTCCTGTCGTGACTGGAGGACATCAAGTCTTTTTATTGTGCAGGCCGTCTATCCTCCTGACCGTCACAGAAAAATGTCGGCATGTTGCGATGGCCCAACAAAGGGACGCAATATTGTGCAAGATGGACAGGGGAAAATGACAGCAGAGCGAATAAACATGGCAAAACCCACAAATCGTATCCACGAGCAGAAAGAGGGCCGCCACCTCTGCTCTAGCCCTTTTCTCGTTTCTTATTCCTTCTCTCGTCCTCCAGCTTCCTGCTACCCCTCCTCTTTCGGTGTTACTCTCTTCTTTTTTGCTTTTACACGCCCCTTCCGATTCCCTCATCTCAAACCCCTCCCCGTTCCCCCCACGGTTCTGCTCTTGAGGTATTTTCTTCTGTTCTGCAGCTCTAGGGGGGCCCGGCGACGTGGGTATCTCCATGTGCTTTGGCCGTGGCGTGTCTTCGCACACTTGCTCCCTTCTGTCCAGCTTGCTGAACGAGGCAGTGCACAAGGGGTGTGTCGAGACACCTGGCGGAGCTTTGATGGAGCTGTGCCGGAGCTGTGCTGGAGCTGCTCACCACGCACGGAACAGAGGGAGATTGCTCTCCCTTTTAGCAGCACAGGAGCGCAAAACGGCGTGGCAGCCCGCCGTTTCAGAGACAGTCACTTGCCCATGACCGCATTAAGATTATGTTTAGCAGCACTCACTACTCGTAAAGATACGCTTTGCACGCTTTGGTGCAAAAGCTTGTTGCTTTTTCACAGCCGGCTTCCGACACTTGTCCTGAGCCGCTCCCTTTTCAAGTACCCCATATGATACTATTACTTGTACATGTACAGGACTCGTAGCTCTGGCAGGCGGATAGGGCATGTCCCTCTACAAAGCCGGCGCGTAGTTGCGGCCGCCCACGGGGGATCCCTGTGGAGCGTCGTCAATGATCTACAAAAGCCACTGAAGCACGAAGAGCATCGGGAAAAGCACGAAAGCGGCCCATTGTCTCTCCTGTTTATGGCAGGGAACGGTGTTTTTTTTTGGGGGGGGGGGGTGCACTGTGCTTATGCTTATGGGGAGACAGACAGACTGGGAGGAAGAGAAAAAGAAATGACGGCCAGCAGCTTGAGGTTGCAGAGGTTGCCCCGTCCTAGCCGTAGCAACACCGGTCATGCCTTGCACTGAGCATCATATTTTTCATCTCACACACACCTCCAAATGGCTGGAGGTATCCTCTCCCAACGCTTTGGAACGGAGAAGCATGCCACCTTGTATCCATCATCCCCTCTTCCCACCCGGCAACCAATATCGATATTGCACAGCCATGGAGGACGAGCTGTCCAGCACACGGACAAGTCCGGAGGGGCCGTTCTTGTCTCACACCCCCCCCCCTTTTTCCCCCAATCCATAGCAGTGGCCATCTCCCGTCCCATACTCATCCCTCTTCTCCAGACGAGAAAGAGTTAAGCTCCCATTCTCGGATATAACAATGGAGAAACATCACACCCCCCCCTCCTTCCCTCCCTTCCCCTCTATGGCTAGATTGCTGTAGTGACGTCGACGCCTTTTACCTCCCTTTTGCGAGATGGAAGTAGATGGACCCCTCCCCCTCAATCGCTCTCAGCAGCGATAGCCCCTCCATAGCAGATAGTAGCTCCCCTCCGGCTGCCTCATGCTTGGTGTTGTAGTTGGTACGCCGCCATTGGCCTGCTCGGCTGGACGTGAGCTCCTCCCGCCCTTGAGCTCTCTCCCCCTCCGCCATCCCCCTTTCCAAGCAGAGCTCCGACGCACATAAGTACCTGCCGGTTTCGCCCTCTTCCCCCCTCATAGCCCTTCCGATTTCTTCTCTCTTCTCTTCTTCTTTTCTCTTCCTCCTCCATCATCCTCACAACCGCCCCTTCTACTACTACCACACTTATACCTTCTATCACCAAGCAAAAATCACAATGTCTTACGACAACGACAACAGCAACGTATGTATACTCACACCCTTCAACTCCTTTCTCACAATATTCACTCCCCTCGTTCCTCCCCTCCCGTATACTTATCGCCTTCTCTCCCATACTGACACTGTAATCCTTAGTCCGGCTACGGTGGTAGCGGCGGCAGCAACGATGACTCCTACGGCTCCAGTGGCAACTCGGGCTCTGGTGGCTTCGGTGGCAGCTCCGGCGGTGGCCGCGGCGGCCGCGGTGGCGATGATGACAACAGCTCCGGCGGCTATGGCGGCAGCTCCGGCGGCTCGGGTGGCTACGGTGACAACGACAACTCCAGCTCCGGCGGCTTCGGCGGCAGCTCTGGCGGTGGCCGTGGCGGCCGCGGCGGCGATGATGACAACAGCTCGGGCGGCTACGGCGGCAGCTCGGGCGGCTCGGGTGGCTTCGGTGGCTCCTCCGATGACAACTCCAGCTCCGGCGGCTACGGTGGCTCGTCCGGCGGCTCCGGCGGCGGCCGTGGCGGCCGCGGCGGTGATGATAACAGCTCCAGCGGCTACGGCGGCTCGTCCGGCGGCTCGGGTGGCTTCGGTGGTTCCTCCGATGACAACTCTAGCTCTGGTGGCTTCGGTGGCAGCTCCGGCGGTGGCCGTGGCGGCCGCGGTGGCGATGATGACAACAGCTCCGGCGGCTATGGCGGCAGCTCCGGCGGCTCGGGTGGCTACGGCGACAACGACAACTCCAGCTCCGGCGGCTTCGGCGGCAGCTCTGGCGGTGGTCGTGGCGGCCGCGGCGGCAATGATGACAACAGCTCCGGCGGCTACGGCGGCAACTCCGGCTCCGGTGGCTACGGCGGCGGCAGCGACAACTACTAAGCGCAGTTGCCGCCCCTCCTCCAGGCCCCTTTTCCCATCATCGCTTCAGACTTCTCTCGTTTTCCCCTCCCAGCCGCCCTACCCCTTGTTTCCGGGGTCACTTTTCGTTAAAAGCTTCTTTACATAGCTTGCGAGACAGGAATACAACCAAATTCTCTCTTAAACTTCGTACTCTTCGTGAACCAGAGCCTGTTTAGTAGAACTAAAAGGAGTATATTGCTCGTCTGACGTATGTGAAGAAATAGACAATGGCAGACGCATAAACTGTGAAACAAATGGGAAAGAAGAAAAGAGAACGCCTCTATCGTATTTTGTTTTTGTAGTGACCCTGGATAGCCAACCTATCCGAAAGAAACAAGAGCACCGTCACTGGATAAGAAAAGATGAATCCCAAGATGTGCTTCTCTGTACCTGAGAAATGAAACAGAGAAAGACGAGGAGCAAGGGGGGGAGGGAGAGGAAGGGTGAAGGAGAAAACAGGGGAAGCAAAAGGAGGAGGTGGAGGAGTACATACAGAGGACAAAGATGGTGGAGGGCGGGAGGAGCAGAGGAGAGACAGCCCCACCAGCAGAGATCCCAGCCATCGAGCCGAGATCACGTCGATCTGGATGAGATGAGGGGGGAAGGGGGAGAGGGGGTTGCCAGGTGCCCGGCAGCAAGGCCCTGGGTGCAAAACTACCGAGCAGCCGCAGCAGCAGCCGCAGCCGCCGCCGCCACAGCCAGCACGCCCCCTGCGACCATGCCGGCGGTTAGTCAACAGACCTTGAGCCCGCACACCTCGATGCCCTTGCCCTCCACGTGCACGCCGCGGCGGCCAAAGTACCGCCGGGCGACAGCGCGCACAAAGCCCGCGTCTGCCTGGCTCCACACGTCCAGGCCCATGCGCGTGACCGCGTCGCTGCTCACGCGCAGGCTGCTGCTGCTGCTGCCGCTCCTCAGGCTGCTGCTGCTGTTCGTGCGCCCACGGGCACGCGCACCGCCGGAGCTGCCGCCAGGATGCCGCCGGCGAGAATACGCGGAGCCACCACCGCCACTGCCAGACGCCTTGCCGTGGCGACGGCCGCCGCTGGCGCCTCCCCTGCGGCGCAGAAGCAGTGCTGTCGTCGACGAGCTGCTGCTGCCGCTGTTGATGTTGCTGTTTGCGGCACCGTAGCGGCGGCGGGACGACACTAGGCCGGCACTGCGGCGCGCACCCACGAGGCCTTCGTCGTCGATACGGCCCGCGCGGCCCGCGGCGACGATATCGTCACCGCCAGCTGCGTTGGCACCAATGTCAGCGCCGTCGCTAGTCGCATAGTCGTCGTAGTCGTCGTCGTCGTAGTAGCCATTGTCGCCGTCGACTTCGCCGTCGCCGTTGTCGTTGTCGTCGCCGTCGTCGTAATCGTCGCCGTCGTCGTCATCATCGCCGCTCTCCACAATGTCCGACAGCACGGACAGGATCTGTGTTGTGAGCCGGTGAAAGTAGGTAATGATGGCGAGCTCGATGCGCGCGCGCTCCTCTTCTTCCTCGGCATCGTCCTCGTCCTCGTTCTCGTTCTCGTCCACGCCGCCCCCTGCCGCCGCCCTCGTCTCACCGGCCGGTGCCCGCCGTGCCGTCAGAGATGTGACGGAGTCAAAGATGTTTGAGGGTGCCCCTGCTTGTGTTGGTGAAACGCCCCCCCGTTCTGCTGCTGGCAGGGTCCCGGGCTTTGGCGACACAATGTCGGCGAGCAGCTGTGCGTCGTGGATGGACTCGTCGGACTCGTCGGATCGGCTTTGCTCGCCTGCGCTGGCCCACCACATAAAGCCGTTGTATGCCAGCGCCGCCCACGTGACCGGCTCGACGACGGCCTCTGCCGCTTCCGCCAGACGCGCGCTGTCGGCGAAGCACGCATTCTCGCTCCCCAGCGTCCGGCCGGCCAGACACTGCAGGCCCGCTGTCAGGGCCGTGAACCGGCGCAGATCCCGCTGCGTCGCTTTCAGAGGCACACCCTTGGCCACCTCGACCGTGGGCCAGACCTTCTGCTCCTTGCCCGCCGCCTGCGGGGCACGGGCGGGGGGCATGGTGATCAGCACATCCCAGAGCTCGCCCTTCATCGCGAGAATGCTGTCTGTCGTGCAGGCAACCCACCCCGGGCCGGTGTAGGTGCCGTCCTCGTTGCTGCTGCCATCGGTGGTGCTGCCGCCGCCGCCCGCGGCCTGGCGCGCCGCCGCCGTCTTGGAGGCTGCGTAGTCGTCGAGCAGGAAGGTAATGTCGTTGACGCCGATCGTAAAGAGAGGCCGGATGCGCTGCATCGGTACAGCAGAGGGGTCGAGGAGGTCGAGGGCGGAAATGGGGACGTTGGCAAGCACGGAAAGGTTGTAGACTGGTTCAGAAAAGGGACTGGGTCAGCAGGTTTGTGCGCGACGGGCGCCCCCCTCCTTCTACCCTCTAGACAGAGATGATTCTCACCAAAGTTGTTGACCTCGCGCACAGGGGCGTGGGTCGAAATTAGAATACGCTTCCGCAACAGAGCAGCGCGGTAAATGGGGAAGACAAGGGGGCCGAACGTCTCCAGCAGGGATGTCAGGCTCCAGGCCGGGTGGTGCGGGGAGAGGCGGTGCCCCGGGGGGAGCAGCAAGGCCGTGCCGTCCGAGGCCGAACGGTTGCGGGAATGCTGGGCACGGCCACCACCAAAGGGGGGACGGTAGCCCATGGGCGGCACGGCTACGGCGGGCGAGTTGAGGGGGGAGTCGGTGATCTGCAGCAGCGGGCGGTCGATCTCGTCGGCTTGAGGGCTCGAGGCAGTGGTCGACAGGCTGCTGGTTGCGCGCCAGTACGACTCTAGAATGGGGATTTGTGTGCGGTCGGCGGCGAGTTTTCTAGGTTGGGGGGGAGAGACGAGGACGGGAGGCGTCAGCAATGGAAAAAGAAGGCAACAAAACAAAGGCCCGTCATCCGGCATCCCCCAAGTCTTACCTCGCCATGTCTAGGAGAGCTTCGGCATGGCGCCATGCTCGGCCCAGACGTCCATAGCTGCGCGGCACCAGGACGCCGACGGCAATCATGCGCGCGAACCGGGCACCAGCCTCATCCGTTGGGCGGTTCACAAACGCACTCAGACCCGCATAGCCGCCGTTGTCGCTGCTGTCGGGGGGCGCCGGCGCCGCTGACGAGCCACTCCTGGTGCTGGCGTCCTCGTGCACAAAATAGACGAGATCCTCCGCGACGGCATGCAGGCCCGACGGCAGGCTCTTGTACTCGACGGCGCCGCTGAGGTCGAGGCCCGGCACGGCCTGCTTCCAGACGATGGTGTAGCCAGCCTTGACGTCGAACTCGATCAGGAACAAGGCCGCAATCGGCGGCTGGTCGGGGAGAAGGCCGGGCGGGGGGGCAGGGGCGGCTGGCAACGACGCCGGAGCTGTCGCGGGGCCCACCGAGGCGTCTTGTCGTCGCGATGCCATTGCGGCTGGCGTCGGTGCTCCCGGGTCGCCTCGAGGCGAAGAGATCGAGAGATCGAGAGATCGAGAGATCGAGAGATCAAGAGGGCAAGTCGTCGTGGCTGCGATGGCGGGCGATGGGTGGCGGCTGCGAGCGGCAGAACGAGCAGAAGACGAGCCCAATCGGGACGGGCGCTCGGAAAACGCAGTGTCGACGATGCGTGTTTGGGGACGCGAAGCTCTGCCTGTGGTGCTGCCGTCCGTCACAGCAACGGGATCATCACGACATGCGAGAATGGCGCGGCCGTGTTTCGGGTAGGTATCCTGCCGGTCTGCTTAGGGGCTGTGCGCAGTTCTGGGCGCCTTAGCGGGTAGTGGCACTGTAAGCACACCGGGTCGTCCAGCCGGCCAATCACAGCGCCCCCCAAGCCTCCTCCTTCCTAAGCTTCGCCCCACACGCAGAGAGAGGCGCTGGCGAGCAGACGGCACGACAAGCCTGTCCGAGGCGGGGTTGGCCTTGGTTTTGTTTCTGCCGTCTCGTCGCTCTCGTCTCGACTCAGCACGCCTCTGCGTTTTTTCTTACTTTTTTTTCTTCCGTCCCAGTGTCAAGAACAGCGCTCAGCGCCCACGCAGCCGAGGCCACGAGGTCAGCGAATCTATTTTCCCCCATTTCGAGCCCCACTCCCAACAAAAGGGCATTAAAATAATATTCGAAATAAATTGGGGAAAACCGAGCGCCTGCCTTCCACTCCGCCGTCGCCGCATCGCCTTTCTGTGGGAACACGGCCCCACAGCGTCGCATCCGCCAGGTTGTTGGGGTAGGAGCGACCGACGGCCACGCATTCTCATTCGCTGTGCCCGACCTCCAATCTTTTTTTGCCCTCTTTCTGCTGCCACGATCACAAGCCAAAACTCCAGCGTTTCTTCCTCCTCTCGACAGCGGCCACGGTGACATCTCAGTATCCTGACCGCACGTCGTCGTCCAGCGAGCCAAAACCGATATAAACCACTCCTTGCACCTCGGCGGAGGAGTTGTCTACAGCAGCGGAAGCCCGACGACACAACCGGCGAGAGCGAGAGAGAGAGAGAGAGAGAGAGACGGAGAAAGAAAAAAAGAAAAAAAAAAGAAAGAAAAAAAAAAGAAAAAAGAAAAGAAACAAAGACAGAGAAAGCCTCCCCGATCCTCAGCCGCGCCAGCAGCCGCCGCCTGCTTGTCTGCCTCTCCCGGGTCCTTTCGTTCTCGTCTTGCGCGTGCCCACCCCTCCCCAAATGGGCCCCGCGTTTCTCTCGGGCGTCGGCTCCGCCATCGCCTGGTTCCTCACCCGCTACGCCGGCGTGGTCGTCATGTTCTACATCCTGTCCGCCGTCAACGGCTTCGCCGGCTTCGCCGCCCGCGCCCTCATCTCCTGGATCGCCCTCGTGTTCTGCGCCCTCTACGGCACCCTCGCCTCCATCGTGCTGCGTCTGGCCGGCGGCGACCGCTGGCAGAGTGCGCAGTGGGCCACCGGCCGCGCCTTCAAGTACATCATGCTCGCGCTGACCGGCGTCGACTTTGTCGTCGAGGACCCCCGGCACACGCTGGACACGACGCGCCCGGCCGTCTTTGTCGGCAACCACCAGTCGGCGCTCGACGTGCTGATGCTCGGCACCATGTTCCCGCGGTACTGCAGCGTGACCTCCAAGCAGGCGCTGCGCCACTACCCCTTCCTCGGCTGGTTCATGCGCCTCAGCGGCACCGTCTTCATCGACCGCGCCAACAGCAAGGACGCCCGCCAGGCCATGCGCGGCGCCGCCACCGCCATCCGGTCGCTGCGCCAGAGCGTCTACATGTTCCCCGAGGGCACGCGGAGCTACGCGGACGAGCCCATGCTGCTGCCCTTCAAGAAGGGCGCCTTCCACCTGGCCGTGCAGGCGGGTGTGCCCGTCGTGCCTGTCGTCGTCGCCAACTATAGCCACCTGTACTCGGCGTCCAAGTTCCGCTTCTTGCCGGGCCGCATTCCGGTCAAGGGTACGTGTTGAGGGTTCTTTTTTCCTTTCTCTTGTTTTTTTTCCTTTTAGTGGAACTCTGAGCTAACTCAGTCGACAGTTCTCGACCCGATTCCGACCGAGGGCCTCACGTCTGACGATGTGACGGAGCTAACCAACCGTGTGCGGGAGGTCATGCTAAAGGAGCTCGTCACCGTCACGGCCCAGGCCCGTGCGGAGTCAAAGCACAAGATGCCGACGCCCGTCGCCGTCTCGGCTGCTGCAGCATCGCCAACAGACAAGGCTGCGTCCAGCGGTGTCTCATTATAGCACCATACACCCGGATAGTGAGTTTCCGGTGGGCCATCCCACGGGCAGCCCCACGGGCGGCCCCACGGGAAGTTGACCATGTCCCAGCTTCCAGGTTTGTGTGTGCCATATATATATACATATATGTTTCTAGCTTTATATATGAAAGAACTGTGGAAACGGACTACGGCAGTAGATGGGTCTCTGCATTCTGGACTGTGTCATTTGCAGAGAGGACGGCGACCTTGGCAGAGGATGATTTTATGTCTCCTGATGGTCTTCCTTTTCTTGGCATTTTGGGCTTTGTTTCTTTATCTTCTGGTTTTGAACTCTATAAATGGTCTTCCTGGGGATTTAGCTTTTCACCTTCACACGCCTTTCTGCATTCTGAACCATCCATTCCTAAAGAAGAAGACGAAAAAAAATGCATATCCTTCCAAATTTGTCAAGACGAATAAGACATGAAATACAAAGGGCGGGCGGGTCGTCGTTCTCGACGTCGGCCTCTGCAGATTACACCACTCCACGGTGTTCGGAAAACAAGATGAACCGGAGTGTTGGCAGTGGTAAGCCCTAACATGTCCGTTGGCTGAAGGGAAAGGGGAAAGGCGAAAGGAAAAAGAAATATGTTCGAAGCCACCAATCACATCTTCCTTTTATATATAACAGTTTGTCTACAGCTTATCCCCTTTACTCTTTCAGGATCTGAGTAAACTTCCATCGTATACAGACCAGACCCCTTGTTATTCCGTCTTCTTCAAGTTGAACTCTTTTTGATATTTTGAACAAGACTAGATGGACTAACGGGTTGAGATAAAAGCAAAAGAACACAATTACGAGTTTGTTTATCTGGGTATTAAAGGAATGAAAGAGAATGGAACGTCCGGGAAAAGGCCCCCCAACTCCAAGTCTAATGCAGATCCGTGCGCGATGACCAAAAAAAAACTCTGATCATTGCGGCACATTCTGCCATTGTGAGTCCCAAAAAGCAGAGAATAACATAGGGAGGAAGAACACCAAATCGGGCCAACTGGCCAGCCAAAGAGAATCTCTCCGACCAGCGCAGCTGGCAAGTCCTAAGAGCCCTGCAATACCTTCCCTATCCACCAATGCTGACACTCTAGGCTAGGACCAAGAGGCCAGCAATGCCAGCAGCAAGACCCAACACGGTGGGGGCACCATTGTGGTGTGCACCGGCCGTAGCTACAGCCGGTGGCGTGGTCGACGGCCCGGGCCCAGCAGGAACATGCGATGGCACAGACGAGGCCGCCGGCTGAGAAACGCGGGGCGCGCCTGAGACCTGGGGGCTACCGGCACCTGAAGGAGTCGGCCGAGCGCTGCCAGGTGATCCGGCCGGAGAAGCAGGAATCCCGGAAGCAGCAGGGGAGCCAGCAGGGGAGCCACCGGGGGAGCCACCGGGGGAGCCGCCAGGGGAGCCTCCGGGTGAACCTCCAGGGGAGCCTCCGGGTGAACCGCCAGGGGAGCCGCCGGGGGAGCCGCCAGGGGAGCCGCCAGGGGAGCCTCCGGGTGAACCGCCAGGGGAACCGCCGGGTGAACCGCCAGGGGAGCCTCCGGGTGAACCGCCAGGGGAACCGCCAGGGGAACCGCCAGGGGAACCGCCAGGGGAACCGCCAGGGGAACCGCCAGGGGAACCGCCAGGGGAACCGCCGGGGGAGCCGCCAGGGGTACCGGGGGTGCTAGACGGCCAGGAGGGGGTCACGGTGATCTTTTGGATGACGAGTTAGAAAAACCGGGACGCGAATCTCAAGAGAAGAGCATTTGCACAATGTGAACCCTGGGCCCTCGCTCTTACTATCGCTTGAATTGTACTTACCGTATGGCTGTAGACCGTAGTCGACGTCGTAGTGAGCGTGTTGGTCGATGTGACTACAGTAGGGGTACCGTTCGATGTTGTCTTGTAAGTTGTAAGCGGGCAAGTAGTGCCGACAACGGTCGAGCTGCATTTGTCAAAGGTCAACTCGAGCTCAACGTCAAAACAAACAAATCAAACGCATCTCTTCCTGTCTAGATAGTCGTATAAACTCACGTAGTCACAGTAATGAAGGTGGTGATGGTGGGCGGCGGCGTAGTCGCCGGCGGCCAGACCGGGGTGGTAGTGGGCGTCGTAACCGGCGTAGTAGGAGGCGTAGTGGCCGGTGTAGTTTTCGGGGTGGTAGTGAGCGTGGTGGCCGGTGTGGTAGCCGGCGTGGTGGCCGGCGTCGTAGTGGGTGTAGTCACCGGTGTGGACACCTGCGTAGTAGGCGTAGTTGCCGGTGTGGTCGCTGGTGAGGTAGTTTGCGTGGTTGTAGGCGTGGACACTGGCGTCGTGGGTGTTGTCGCCGGCGTAGTAGGCGTAGTCACCGGCGTAGTAGGCGTGGTCACCGGCGTAGTCACTGGCGTGGTAGCGGGTGTAGTTCCCGGTGTAATTGTCGTTGTAGTTGTGAGCGTAATCGTAGACGGGCCTGTCGGCGTAGTCACCGGCGTTGTGGGTGTGGTCACCGGCTTTGTGGGTGTTGTCGCCGGCGTAGTAGGCGTAGTCACCGGCGTAGTAGGCGTGGTCACCGGCGTAGTCACTGGCGTGGTAGCGGGTGTAGTTCCCGGTGTAATTGTCGTTGTA
>JADHKO010000012.1:242697-269689 GCA_019925425.1 Ophiostoma pallidulum
GTCGTGAGCGTAATCGTTGACGGGCCTGTCGGCGTAGTCACCGGCGTGGTAGGCGTAGTCACCGGTGTGGTAGGCGTGGTCGCCGGCGTTGTGGGTGTGGTCACCGGCTTTGTGGGTGTTGTCGCCGGCGTAGTAGGCGTAGTCACCGGCGTAGTAGGCGTAGTCACCGGCGTGGTAGGCGTAGTCACCGGCGTAGTAGGCGTAGTCACCGGCGTGGTAGCGGGTGTAGTTCCCGGTGTAGTCCCTGGTGAAGTACTAGGTGTAATTGTCGTTGTAGTTGTGAGCGTAATCGTTGACGGGCCTGTCGGCGTTGTCACCGGCGTGGTCCCTGGCGTTGTTCCAGGTGTAGTCGCCGGCGTGGTCCCTGGTGTCGTTCCTGGTGTGGTCACCGGTGTGGTAGCGGGTGTGGTTCCAGGTGTAATTGTCGTTGTAGTTGTGAGCGTAATCGTTGACGGGCCTGTCGGCGTGGTCAAAGGTGTAGTTCCTGGTGTAGTCGCCGGCGTGGTAGGCGTGGTCACCGGCGTAGTCACTGGTGTGGTAGCGGGTGTAGTTCCCGGTGTAGTCCCTGGTGAAGTACTAGGTGTAATTGTCGTTATAGTTGTGAGCGTAATCGTTGACGTGCCTGTCGGTGTTGTCATCGGCGTGGTCACCGGTGTAGTTCCGGGTGTTGTTCCAGGCGTAGTCCCTGGTGTAGTTCCCGGTGTAGTCCCTGGTGAAGTACTAGGTGTAATTGTCGTTATAGTTGTGAGCGTAATCGTTGACGTTCCTGTCGGCGTTGTCATCGGCGTGGTTACCGGTGTAGTTCCGGGTGTTGTTCCAGGCGTGGTTCCTGGTGTAGTTCCGGGTGAAGTACCAGGTGTAATTGTCGTTATGGTTGTGAGAGTAACCGTTGACGTGCCTGTCGGCGTTGTCATCGGCGTGGTCACCGGTGTAGTTCCTGGTGTAGTTCCGGGTGTGGTTCCAGGCGTCGTTCCAGGCGTAGTTCCGGGCGTGGTTCCTGGTGTGGTCCCCGGTGTGGTAGTCGGCGTGCAGTTACCTCCGAGGCAGCTGGTGGGCGTGGTTGCCGGCGTAGTAGTCGGGGTCGTGGCCGGCGTGGTTCCCGGTGTAGTTCCCGGTGTGGTCCCTGGTGTGCCGGGTGTGGTAGTCGGCGTGCAGTTACCACCGAGGCAGCTGGTGGGCGTGGTCGCTGGTGTAGTCCCAGGTGTAGTAGTGGGCGTTGTCACCGGCGTGGTAGTGGGCGTGCAGTTGCCACCGAGGCAGCTGGTGGGCGTCGTCGCCGGTGTGGTCGTTACTGTAGTAGTCGGCGTAGTCGCCGGTGTAGTCGGCGTAGTCGCCGGCGTGGTGGTAGGCGTGGTAGTGGGCGTGCAGTTACCGCCGAGGCAGCTGGTTGGCGTCGTCGCCGGCGTCGTCGCCGGCGTTGTCACCGGTGTAGTCGTTACCGTAGTGGTCGGAGTGGTCGCTGGCGTGGTAGCAGGCGTAGTTGGCGTAGTCGGCGTAGTCACCGGCGTGGTAGTGGGCGTGCAGTAGCCTCCAGAGCAGCTAGTAGGCGTGGTCGCTGGTGTTGTCACCGGTGTGGTCGTTACCGAAGTGGTCGCAGTGGTTGCTGGCGTAGTAGGCGTGGTCGCCGGTGTCGTCGTAGGCTTGCAGTTACCGCCGGTGCAGGTGGTCGCAGTGGTTGCTGGCGTAGTAGGCGTGGTCGCCGGTGTCGTCGTAGGCTTGCAGTTACCGCCGGTGCAGGTGGTCGCAGTGGTTGCTGGCGTAGTAGGCGTGGTCGCCGGTGTCGTCGTAGGCTTGCAGTTACCGCCGGTGCAGGTGGTGGACGTGATAGTCGGCGTAGTGGTCGGCGTGGTAGTCGGCTTGCAGTTACCACCGGTGCAGGTGGTCGGCGTAGTAGTCGACGTAGTAGTCGGTGTAGTAGTCGATTCACAGTTACCGCCAGTGCAACTGACAGGTGTGGTAACTGGCGTGGTAGTTGGCGTAGTGGTCGGTGTGGTCGTCGACTCACAGTTTCCTCCGGTACAGCTGGCAGGCGTAGTTGTCGGCTTGCAGTTACCGCTGGTACAGGTTGTGGGCGTGGCAGTTGACGTGGTAGTCGTCTTGCAGTTAGCACCCGTGCATGTGGGCGTGGCAGTCGACGTGGTAGTCGTCTTGCAGTTAGCACCCGTGCATGTGGGCGTGGCAGTCGACGTGGTAGTCGTCTTGCAGTTAACACCCGTGCATGTGGGCGTGGCAGTCGACGTGGTAGTCGTCTTGCAGTTAACACCCGTGCATGTGGGCGTGGCAGTCGACGTGGTAGTCGTCTTGCAGTTAGCACCCGTGCATGTGGGCGTGGCAGTCGACGTGGTAGTCGTCTTGCAGTTAGCACCCGTACATGTGGGCGTGGCAGTGACAGTTGAGGTCGACGTGATAGTCGCCTTGCAGTTACTGCCGGTGCAGCTGGTCGAGGTAGTCGACGTGGCAGTTGGCGTCGTAGTCGGCGTGCAGTGGCCCCCATGGCAGCCGGTGACGGTGACAGTTGAGGTCGTATAGCTGTTTTCTTGTTAGAGACTGTAGACAACAAACACACAGTAAAACGTGAAATGCAAGAGGGCAAACCATACGTAGTAATGGTTGCAACAGTGCCGGCGGAGGTGGTGTACGTGGTAATGGGGCAGATGGTGGTACTCGTCCAGACACTACCCGTCTCTGTGCCCCACGTCTCCGTGCCCCACGTCTCCGTGCCCCACGTCTCCGTACCCCACGTCTCCGTACCCCACGCCTCCGTGTTCGCAGGTGCCGGGGTGGCCCAGCCGGTTTCGGTGGCCGAGCTAGACGAAGGGTCCCAACCGGCTTCCAAGGCGGCCTTGTTCGAGCCCTCGCCGTATTTCCTGCCAACACGGTGTGCGGGGATGTAGGCCGCCGTGGCCGATGCGGCCAGGCCCAGGACAGCAATGCCGGTGGCGGCCTTCATTGTTGTGGTGGGTGGGTGTGGGTTGTATGAGGATGTGGTAGAGATTGAATATCAATAGGCAATATAGCGGTATGGGGTTTGAACATGAGGTAGCTCCGTCACAAGGAGAAAGCTCGAGCTGTCAGCGAGTGTACTCCAATAGCAACGTAACTGGCGCCTCGTTTTGGGAAGGGGTGGGAGGAAGAGGAGGAGAAGGAAAGTGGGAGAATATCTTGGTGCTTGGACAGAGGGGGGACCTATATATGGGAGTAAGAGCCATACTAGAAGATGTTGCGGAGACGACCTTGTCCTGCAGAGGCAGCCGTGTGTAATGCCGTTGTACTTGATTATGGGAAGCAAACGCATTGGGATCGATGTAGAGGCAGACGGAAGCTGCACGAGAATGGAATGCGTCGAGGCGAGTAGCTGGACGTAGCTCCAACTACCTCGCACGGTACCAACAGAGCTCACCTTCGCTGCTCTCAGTATCGAGTCTCGGTATCGGTAGCTAACAATGCCGTCACTAGTCGAGGAGGGGGGGAGAGCTTTGCGGCTCATGTATTCACGTATATCCAGAAGATGCAGAAGGTGAAGAGGCGGGGGGGGGGGGGGGGGTGTCAAACAAAATAACGAACACCAGCTCAGAGCGGCCGAAGCAAAACCAAGGTCACAGTCATCATCACGGCAAGACGTACCCGGAGAGTCTCGAGAGGACTATGGAAGAGACGTCGAGCTTGCATTCTGTTGGAGTTCCGGAAACAAAGAACCCGACCGAGACAAGACGACTGTCCAAGGGAAATGCATGTGCAGGCATAGGACGAGACTTTCAAAGCAGCTGAAAAGCTCAGAGCAGCTCACGGTGCTGGGGGGGTGTATATATCTCTGAGCACAGTGCCCGCAAGACACAATGGCATCACCGTGCTGTGATATTGACGGCAACAGACAATTTCACTTGCTATCATGTGAACGTCCATATATTCTGGTCGGAGGGCCTGCGTGAGTTTGGGCGAGGACTGCAGTCCGCAAGCTTCCTGTGTGGGTTTTGTCTCTTCCGGGAAAGACAGCAGAGTCAAGCAAGAGCAGCTTGGATGTTTCTCGGGAAGAATGCCTTCTGAATACAGGATGACTGTTGAGAAGAGATGAGAAACCTAGGCGGGGCCAAAAAGCTACAATCTTTTTCTAGCCGGTGCTTGTTCCTCGTAGATGTCGGATGTCGGTCACATGACATCCGAGGTTGTGTATTTTAACCAAATTGCCTTTCGCAGGCACCTGCCATTAAGCCAGGTTTCTGTCGAGATCAATCAACTTTGTTTTCTTTAATTTGGTTCTACAATTAAGAGTCTCCGTCTTAAAACGATTACGTAACTAATTCTTTTATTAGTTTTATTAAATTCCGATTTTACTCTTTCTTTTTAATCGTATTTTAATTATTTGTAAAGCCGTGTTATTAAGTTACTTACGTTTTTTTTTATTATTTTTATAAAAAACATGTTTAGTTTTATTATATTAAATACGTTAGACATTATATTATACTTTATTATAAAGTAGAGTAACTAGTATATTAAACTAATTAATATAACGATCGACGTTAATATTTAATTATTTATAAGTAACGATTTAATAAATCCTTATCGTCCTTAATTACACACTTTAATAATTAATAGTGTTAAACGTTTTTAAAAGAATTTTAATAAATAAGTCGTTAGTAAAACGGAAGTTTATCGTTAAATCTTTTAATACGTTACGTTATTATTAAGTGTATACTTAAAAGATTTAAAAATAAACGACTTTACTATTTAGTTAAACTGTATTAAAAAAAGATTATTCGTTATTAAAAATAAATTACGTTTTAATATAAAACGACGTTACTTTTAAATAATAAGTATTATAATAAAAACTTTAACGGATTACTTTAAATAAGTTAAAGTTTAATTATTTAATATAACTATTTATTAAGACTAAAGTTTAATAAAAACTTTAAACTTTATAAAATAATAAACCGATTTAACTATTAAAATTAAATATATTTTTTTATAGTAACTTAATAACTTTTTATTTATTAATTATAAAAACATTTATAATAACTCTTTTACTTTTAAAAACGTTATTAATAACTTATATATATAATAAAAAATATTACGGTTTTTTAAGTTTATTTAAGAAGTAATACTTATAATAATAAGTTTATTTCGTAATACTTTTTGGAATAATACCTTATTTTAAAAGCGTTTTTAAAACACCTCCGACTCGTCGGACAAATACATTATATACGGTGTTAAAAGTTATAAGTTTATTAATTACTAGTACTTTTATAAGTCTTTTTAACCGATTTAGTTTAAAGTTAATACTAAACGTATAAAAATTATAATAAACTAACTTAACGATAAAACCTTTACGTTTTATAAAGCGTATACCTTTATAAAACAATAAAAGATAACTATATTAAAGCTAGTTACTAATACTAATAATTTTTTTATAAAAATTTAATAAACTTAATAAAATAACTATTATTTTATAATAGTTTTATTTATTAACTCGTCCTTTAAGGTTTTAAACGTTTTTTTTATTAATATATTTACTTAAACCGAAACTTAGTTACTTAAAATATTATTAAACACTACTTTTACTTAACTTTTAAAAATATCGTTATTAATTTATAAATATATTCTTTTTATATACACGCTTATTCCTACTTTGGTTATTTTATAAACTTTTACTATTTTTACTAAGTTAGTTAAAAATACGGTTGTATTAAACTCCGGCGCGTCGTTTTATATCTTTAATAATAAAAACCGATTTATTAATTTTTAAAATTTAAAAAATATATAAATTAATATAAGTGTAAAACCTATTCACCTTTTTAATATAAAAACTATTTTAATTATTACATTTATAACTATAAAAAAATATACTATTCGGTTATTAAACGTTTTTTATTATTTTATATTCTTATATAACTTAATTTCGCTTTTTAAACTTAAAAACGTTAGCATCTTTTAAAATATAAAGTATTACGTTTTTAAATACGCTACTTTTTAAATCGCGAAGGTTTATAAGTAGTATAATATTTATTTATTTAAAAAACTTACGTTTATAATAAAAAAGTTTATTTAATTAATTAACTTCTTCGTTACTACTACTCGTCGGTTTTTAACTATTAACTTTACGTTTTAATATAAACGTTTAAATTATTTAAGTAATAAACTATAATAACACGTCCTTGAATAATATATAAATATTTACGTATTATCTTTTACGCCTTTTTTAAATATATATAATACTTACGTTATATTTAAAATATACCGTTAAAATAAAACGTAACTACGTCTTTAACTTTAAAATATTATAATATATTTAACTATCGATTTTTACGATTTCCTTTTTTTAAACGAATACCGTTTTATTATAATTATTTTTAATAAAACTTTAGTATATATATAAAAGTATTTTTTACGTAATTAAATTATAAATAATTTAATTAATATTTTAAAAGACTTTTTCTTTTTTATTAAAGTTTAATTTATATTTACTATTAAATTCGTTAAGTACGACTAAAAGCTTTTATAACTTAAATATAAAGTCCGCGACTACATCCTTATTTAAGGTATTATTATTACTCTTTTCTTAATTAACACTTAAACTTAAAACGGCGGTACGAAGCGTTATAGTTAATTCGTTAAAACTAAAATTAAGACTTTTTTAATAAACTTTAAACTTCTTAAATCCGTTTAACCGGAAATAGTTTAAACGGTTATCTTTTTATATAACTATACCTTAAGTAAGGTTATTACGTAATTTATACCGTATTAACTTATATTTAAATATAAACCCGACATCTTTTTTTTTAAAGTTATTAACTATAAATTATACGCCTTTACCGCCGACATACGCCGTAAATAGAATAAACTTTATTACCTCGTACTTTACGTTTAAATTAGTTATTTAGTCGGATATAACTTTATTAATATTTACCGCGTTTAAGACTCGTCTTTAAAAAAAGTCTCTCTTTACCGTAATATTGTATTTAATAAAACTACTACGTTTTAACAACCCGACGATAACGAGGTTTATATAAAGGATAAGTTTCCTTATTTCCTTTTAACACCGTTTTATAACTATTACTAATCGCTTTTTATATAACTTTTAAACGAAGTACGCGATACCGCGTTTAACTATTAAAACGAAACTAAAAAGATCGAGTAATTTATAAACGTATTCGAAACGTATTATTTATTCCTTTTATTACTTTATAACATTACTTATTTTAATAAACCTAAACTTTTCTTTTTTTAATAATATACTTTTTTAACTACTTTAATCCTTTTATTAATAAAACGTATTTTAAAACACGACTATATAACGCGGAAAGGTTTAATAAAGAAGGAATTTTAAACCGTTAAATACCGTAAAGAACTTTATTAAAATAACTTATTATTTACGCTTTATACCGTAATAAAAACACTTAACGGTTAAATAGTTAAGTATTAAAAAACTATAATAAATAATTATTTCGTAACGTATAATACTACTAACTTTTAATAAACGGTTCTTACCTCGGTAACCGTTGGGAAATAAATTATTAACTATAAGTAGGTTTTTACTTATAAACTTAATAAATATAAATCTTTTAATAAATACAAGGTTAAAATCGTCGTATAAAAAGACTAATACTAAAATATTAACTTTAAAACGTATACTATAATACTTATAATAAAAAGTTTATACGCCCTTTTTATAATTACTTAATAGTTTAATATATAAATTCTATAATTTAACGTAATAAATATATATATAAACGCGCGGCTCCCTAAACCGTTTTTTATACGTTAACTACCTAGTTATTATATAAGTAATATTCTTAAAGTTTAACGCGTTATTTATAACCTCCTTATTTTTAACTACTTTTAAACGAACGAGTTCGTATTAATACTTTAAAGTTTAGACATTTAGTTTATTAAATCTACTTACGATTATTACGTATTCGTTAAACTTGGTATTATTCTTATCGTATATATAAACGACTTTAACTTTACTTTTTTAATTAATAAAAAAAACGAAACTATACGTATTATTAATGTATTTTATACTCGTTTTAATATTTTTAAAAGGAACCTTATTTACTAATATTTACGGTTTAAGATTTATAAAAATCCTTTTAAAACTACTATCTTTTAAATAACTTATATTTAAAAAATTATTATTATTATTTTAAATTAAAAACTATTTATTACGCCGTTATTAATTAAACTTTAATTAATAAAAAACTAATACTAAACTAAATTTAAAAAGATTCGAATATATTAAAAATATATTAATAAATATTTTTAATATTCCTTAACTACTTAATTTAACATCGTTTTTATAATATTTAAACTTATAATGTTTACTTTAAACCCTTCTCTTTAATATATAAATCTTTTTTTAAACTTATTCACGTATTTACGTAATACGTAATATCTTGTCTTTAACCTACTAAACGATTATATTAAAAAGTTATAAATCTTTATTAATATTAACTACGTAAATAATATAATAAATAAAAAAAACTTTTAAAAATTTACTATTAAGTTAAATAATACGATAATTACTTAATAAGTAAATAAATAAAATATAATTACTATATTTACTACGGAAGTTAAATTATTTGTAATTATATAAAAAGTAAAAGAAGGCTTTTACGTTTACCGAATATTATACGATCTTTAAATAAATATTTTTTTTATAATCTATATCCTTTATAATAATAAAGCTACTATTAAAATTCTTATATTTAATAAACCCGTATTTAATACTAAACTTAAATACGTTAATATAAATAATTATTAACTTTACGGGGCGTTTATTAACGGCTCGGTTATAATTACTTACGTTTTATTTATTAAAAATTATACTAATAGTTTTATAAAAATATTATATAGTCTTTACTATTAAACTTTCTTTACGTAAATCTTTATAATTATATACGCCCGCTCGCTTTAATAAATAATATACTTATTAAATAGTGTAAAGTATACTTATTAAACGGTGTAAGTTTTATAAAACGAAATTTCGTTTATATTTAAAACATACCTACTACCGTCCTTTATTTATATCCTTCCCCTCTTTATTATAATAAAAACTTTAAAATTAAGTTTTAACTATAATCTCCACCCTTTTATTACTTAATATTTTTAACGCTTCTAAATCGAATTTTAACACGTTAAATATAAATATAAGTCGTTTTTTTTTAAAGTTAAGACTATTATTAGTTAAAAATTTTTAAAATTTAAATTATTTATTTAATCTAACTTTAATCGGCGTTTTAAAAAGTCTATCTAAAACACGATTATAAATAAAACAATAAATTTAAATTAAAAAACGTTTATTTTAACGTATTATAAAGTAATCGTAACTAAAATCCTTTTAACCTTTAACGTTTATAAAAATAAAACTAAATAACTATATATAAATACTAGTTTTAAATACTATTTATATCCCTTTTTATTAGTTATTTTTAAAAACTCCCTAGTTATTCTTAACGATACTAACCCTTTTACTAAATATAAAAAACTATCCCCCCTTATTACTATCGTTATAATAACACCGGAAACTACTACTAACATTTTATTTAAAACTATTTTAAACGTTAACGCCTATAAACATATTCTAACTAAATATATCGTAACTCCGCTTTAAAAAATTCAACTAAAATTTCATCGACTTTACAATAATAATACAAAAATTATCGAACTATTATAAACGATTACCACGAACACGGAACACGATTAAAATAATAAGAACTACGACTATCTACGGGATTAAACTATAAAAATAAGTCGGTATTAAGGCCCGAAGTAAAAAAAAAAAAAAATGTTTTTAAAAAAAAAAAAAAATATCGGATGTCGGTCACATGACATCCGAGGTTGTGTATTTTAACCAAATTGCCTTTCGCAGGCACCTGCCACTAAGCCAGGTTTCTGTCGAGATCAATCAACTTTGTTTTCTCTAATTTGGTTCTACAGTAAACATCATATAAATAACGCTCCGTTACGTATTAAAGCATAATTAGGGTTCGTTAAACCGCAGGGCTCTTGCTCTAACAAGCTTTACGGCAAATAATCTTCTTTACGGGCGGGCAGCTGATCAGATTGTGGAGCGTTGGAACGAGAAGACATAATGGGCCGACTTAAGGAGACACACAACAGTAACAAGACGCCAATAACAGTCAGACCGGTTCTAACTGGAGGGAGGCGAATGAGCGGGTTTTGGGAGTGTTTGGCTTCGTGGTATACAAAGAAGAAGAAGAGGCCATGAAAAAAGAAGGAAAGCAGAAGAAGAATGAGAAACGAATCTTTAAAGAAGCCAGCAAAAGGAGCAGAGAGAGGGAAATTAAGGAAAGCGGAAAACATCAAATGAGAGGAAAAGCTTGTCCAGATGATGCTTTTGAAAGGGCGGGATGAAGGAGCTGAAGAGATATCTCCATTGCCCAACTGTGGCTTGCTTTTTTCAGGGCCTCTGTTCGCCGCAGCTGTTCCTCTTTATGCTTGTGAGCTTGTACGACACGACAGACAACAGTGCCTTCTGACAGTTCATCGAGGGATCGTGGCCAGTGGTAGTCCGAGAGCTGCTCTCGTTTTCATTCCTCCCCCCTTGTCATTCTTCATGCTCATTTTGCACGGTGCATTGGTTTCTGTGTTCGCTGCGGCGTCTGCCTCCCGTTTTTCGAATTGTTCGAAGCTGCTTCTCTGTTGTTCCTTGTGCTTCCATCGTTCGACCCGTCTCTCACATTCTCGTCCGCTGTGTCGACGTCACCGTGAATAATCGCCAGCTGCAAATAGTAGAATACGGGACACACAACACGGCCTGTGAAAAGCAGGTCCTCATCGCGCCCATGACGTCTTGTGGCTCAGCACGTCCTGTGTCTCAGGCCGAGTGTCTAGTTTTAGCCACTGCGCGCCCTCCTCGTGTCGATGATGCGTACACTTTATCAGGAAACAGCCAATGGAAACGGCAGGACCGCTCCCCTCTCTATGGCCACCTCGGGTCGGGGAAGCAACTCGCGATGGTACCAAGTCACTTCCCCATCGGCATGAGCTCATCCGCCCCCGCTTCGGCACCGACCTTCTTCTTCTTCTTTTTCTGCTGGGAATCACTCCTGCCCGGCGGCCCAAACCCGGGAAATCTGGGTTTTCCCGGTCACACCAACGGTACGGTGTGTTGTCAACGTTGTTGGTGGCTCCTCGGGATAGCAAGAAGTCTTCACAGTGACTATGTTGGTGAAGTTGCTTGCTCAGACCGCTCTAGTCTAGAGCCGATTGGGTTTGGCAACTATCCTGCTGGCTGTTGTCGATTATAATACTGTCTGATCATTGTTCCTCGTTGAAGACCCCAAAGTCGGCTCTCGTACCGTTGGCGCTAAAGAGGTTCAGTCGTCCCAGTCCTCAGCAGCAGCAAATCGAGCCCCGGCTCTGTTCGACCTCCTGTGCAGCTGTCCGACGACGGAAACTGGACCAGGATCAGGTAGTTTCGTGGGACATGTGGACTTGGAAGCCAAGAGCGACAGATGCACGATGCAGCATGGCTGGTTGCGGGTGACGCGTGGCAGTTTAGAACTCTCGTGTAACTCGAGGTGCATCGCGAACTCCGCCATGACGTAGAAACACGTGGAACAAAGAACGGCCTCCGCCTTTGGAGGGAAGGCTTCCCGCTTTTGTTGAACGGCCGTGTCGGGTCGGCCGCGGGCGTTCCAGTCGATGCTTCTTTGGTGCATCAGAGCAACGCAGCCAGTTTGGCCTGGCCAGGCCAGGCTACATTCGTTGGGGCAGAACAAAACACGGGAGGAAGAAGACGCCGGGGGGTAAGAGCACAACCAAAATAGAAGAGCCAGAATGGAGAGGAATTAACATAGTAGACGATGACATCTTGGCGTCTTTTGCTTGTACGTCGGTTTTGCGTGGCACGACAGCCGCTGGCAGGACTTTGACGATGCAGCTGCTAAGCGATAGACTGGTTTAGCCTGCAGGAAGCTGGACGTTCATTCGACGGTGCTGTCGCCAGATGGCCAGGCCTCCGATGGACGTTCCGGCGCGCGCCCCTCACTGGTCTGTCCCCCTCCCCGACTCGGTTGCACCACCAGGCAGTACTTTTGTTCGTTTGGTGATGCAGCATCAACCTGCCAGCTGGGCATTCCTCCGTTGCATCGTACATGACGCCGTGCTCTCTCTTCTTCCTCTGCAGAAGCAAACAAGGCAGCCAAAGGGGACGGCTTGTTCCCTGTCTGTAGCGTTGCCGAGCTGTCAACCCCGCGCCATTTGCATCACGGCCGAACAGCATCTAAGCCAGCATCAACAGCCAGCGTCACATTGAGCATCAAAGCTAAACAACACCGACGCCAACGGAGCAGCGCATAGCGAGTCCTCGCCGAGACCACTTGCCATGTCGCAACCGCCAGTCGCAGCGCCCGTCGCTGCAGCGAGTGCACCGCCAGCGCCAGCCTCTGTGATCCGCAGCTCTGCGACAACAGCAGCGACAACAGCAGCGACAACAACAACGACGACAGCGACGACAGCCGCGGCGGCCACAGCATCGCCAGCAGTCCTGCCGCCAGCGCCTGGGCCTGTGCTCGACGCCGCCCTCGTGGCCCACCTGACGCGCATCTTCAACCTGCACGCCGACAAGACGGACAACAAATGGCATGCCGACCAGGTGGCCACGTTCTTCGCGCATGTGCAAGGCCAAGACGCGGGCAGTACGGGCACAGCTGCCGCCGCCACGGCCACGCCCGCCGCGGCCATGGACTTTGGCGGCTTCCTGCGCTACATCACGTCGCCCGCCGGTGACGCTGCCGCCCCAGCGCCCGCCCAGGATGTCGACGGCTACCCGCTGTCGAGCTTTTTCATTAACTCGAGCCACAACACGTACCTGACGGGAAACCAGCTATACAGCAACGCCAGCACGGCCGCCTACCGCAACGTGCTCGAGCGGGGGTGCCGCTGCATCGAAGTTGACGTGTGGGATGGTGAGGAGGAGGACGCTTCGTCGTCAGACGAGGAGGAGGGGAAGGCGCACGCGGGTGAGGCAGGTGGCCGCCCGCAGCCGGGACAGCACACCGTCGCAAGCCACGACAACAACACCAGCAGCAGCAGCGGCAGCAGCTCTGACGAGCAAGACCCGGTAGCGCGCCAGAAAAAGATCGCCGCACGCAGGGACATGGTGCGCAAGGCCAAGGAGACGGCCAAGGAAAAACTGCCGGCGTCGCTGACGGCGCGCTTCTCCAAGTCGACCCTTGGCCGGCGGTTCGAGCACTTTGTGGAAAAGAAGATCGAGGGAAAGGACGGCAAGGGAGGCAACAAGCCGGCGGGCACCACCGCGCCTGCTGTTCCTGCGACCCCTGCGGCTCCTGGGGCTCCTGCGGCTCCTGGGGCTCCTGGGGCTTCCACTCCTTCTGCTGCTGCTGCTGCTGCTGCTGCTACTGCGGTCCGGGCGCCCCGGGTGGGCCCGGTCGAGCCGCGCGTGCTGCATGGGTACACGCTGACCAAGGAGGTGCCTTTCCGTGACGTGTGTGCCGCCATCCGGGAGCACGGGTTCCGCACGACCGACCTGCCGCTGATTGTCAGCCTCGAGGTGCACTGCAAGGCCCAGCAGCAGGACGTCATGGTGAAGATCATGGAGCAGGAGTGGAAGGATCTGCTGCTGCTGCGGCGGCCCGACGACGCCGTCCCGGCCACCCTGCCCTCGCCGGGCGCGCTGCGCAACAAGATCCTGGTCAAGGTCAAATATGTCCCGGCGAACAAGCAGGAGATGCGGAAGGAAGAAGCCGCCGATGCCGCAGACGCTGCCACGGCCCTCCAGCAGGCAGCGGCACCGCCGCCATCATCGGCATCGGCATCGGCATCGGCGGTGGCACCATCAAGCAGCAGCAAGCCGTCCAAGATCACCCAGGCACTCAGCCAGCTCGGCATCTACACCCAGGGCGTGTCCTTCAAGAGCCTGTCGCAGCCCGAGGCGTACATGCCGACGCATGTCTTTTCGCTCTCGGAGAAGAGCCTTATGGAGGTGCACTCCAAGCACGGCCCGGCCCTTCTCAACCACAACCGCAGCTTCCTGATGCGCGCCTATCCATCCGGCTTGCGCATCGGCTCGTCAAACCTAGACCCCTCCAAGTTCTGGCGCAAGGGTGTGCAGATTGCCGCCCTCAACTGGCAGAACTGGGACGAAGGGATGATGCTCAACGATGGTACGTTGCCGAGGGGGAGGCCGGGGTAGAAAGCACACATATGAGGTTTTTTTACGATGCTAACCATCTGTTTCAGCAATGTTTTCTGGCACCGGCGGATACGTGCTCAAACCTGAAGGTAAGCTGCCTAACGGTCCCCAGCATCGAAAACACGCCTTCTAACGAGCACAGGCTACCGTGGCGACAAGCTTGGAAGCAAACCGGCAGTCAGCACCTCTGCTGCCGACAGGACGGTGACCACTACCTTTGCGCCGCCGCCGGCCGCACCGCTGCCGCCGTCTGGCAGTGCATCGCCACCGGTTGCCTTCAAGATGCTAAACCTGTCCGTGACCGTGTTTGCCGCGCAGGGCCTCGCGTTGCCGCGCAAGGCGGGCAGCAGCGGCAGCAACGACGACGACAACAGCAGCGACGACGAACACGGCGCGGACAGCACCCGCACCGCCGCCCTCCCCAAGAAGAAGAAGAAGACGGCGACGGCGGCAGCGATGGCGGCCTCAGCGTCTGCAGCCCTACACGCCGGCGCCGAGGCTGCGGCCGCCGTCAGCGCAGCCGCAAGCAGCCACACCAGCAGCAGCGGCGGCGGCGGCGGCGGCGGCCGGCAGCTGCGGCCGTTTATCAAGATTGAGCTGCACGTCGACAACGACCCCGAGCGGACCGACATCTTTGCCGAGGGGCCGGACGGTGACAAGGACAGGGACAAAGATAAAGAGGGCGAGTACAAGGCCAAGACGCACGCGGTCAAGGAGGGCAGCGGGCGCAACCCCGACTTTGGCCAGGAGGTGGTGTCGTTTGCCAACATCCCCATGGCCGCGCTGCTGCCGTCGCCGTCGACGTCGGCGGCATCGATCGCGGCCACGGCGGCGTCCCTCTCGTTTGTCCGCTTCCTCGTCAAGGACACGGGCGGCGCCATGCGGCGGGACTCGCTGCTGGGCTGGGCGGCCGTGCGGCTGGACCGCCTGCAGCCGGGCTACCGGCTGGTGCACCTGCGAGACCCTGTCCACGGGCATCCAAACGGAGCTGTGGTGCTGGTCAAGATTGCAAAGCAGATCACATAGGCCCCTTGGCTGGGGGTCGAGAGGGGCCGCAACGAAGAGAGTGTGGGACTCGGCCACGCGTCATGTCGTTACGAGCAGGTTTTCATTTCTTCCTTTTTTCTGTTTTGTTTACTGCGTTGGTTTTCAACGTCTCGCTTTCATGACTTTCTATCATCACGCACTGCCTGCATACCAATATGAACAAAATAACAAAATAAAATATGCCTTTAAAGACCCATAACAGCCTCAGATTACACAAAAGGAGCAGCAGCCCCATGCCCTGACCAGAACACCTTGGCAAAACACCGCATTGTGACCTCAATGTTTTTTCCCATAAGGTGTAAGGTGATCATGCACCCCCAACACCCTACTACCACTGCCAAAGGACCTTGTGGTGCAGGATCCGCGGTCCCAAGAACGCATACTCGTGCGGCGTGATCCAGCTGTCGTTCGCCGTCAGCTTTGCAAAGACGCTCGCGCCCTTCCAGACGACGACCTGCTCGTCCATGTCGCGGGCGCTGCGCGACACCAGGATGCGGTCGACCAGGTCCAGCCGCCGCGCCTTGAGCCGCTCCTCGAGGTATGTCGTAAAGTGCGGGATCTTGGCGCCCCCGCCCACCACCATGACCGACCCCAGGTAGTCTTTGAGCTTGCGCTCGTCGCCCTTGGCCGCGTTCTGGATCGACGTCATGATGGCAATGTCCAGAGGCGCCAGTGGCAGCACCGAGTCGCGCTCGATCGCAATGTCTTTCGCCGTGCGATGGAACAGCGGGTCCAGCGCGAGCAGGCTGCCTCCGCCCGCTGCGCCAGCAGCGGCGCCCTGGCTCACGCTCTGGCTGCCGGCCGCCGCCGCCGCCGCCGCTGGTCCGCTCGGTGCCGGCGTGCCGCCATTGCGGCCGCTGGGCGCGGGACTCGCGGCACCGTTTGCACCAGCGCCAAAGACGAACAGCGGTGGCACCGGCGTGCTGGCGCCCTCGGGCGCGGGCGACGGCGCTTTGGAGGTGGACGGCGTCGCATTCAGGTCGCCGCCGATGCCGCGCGCAAAAAAGTTGAACGGCTGCGTCTTCTCTTTGCTCGGCGTCGACACCTCGTTGGGGCCAGGGGTGCCGCCGCCGCCGCCGAAGCTGCTGGGCAGAACCGTCGGCAGCACCGAGGGCCGGTCGAGAGCGAGGATGGCCACCTGCGCCGCAGAGACCGGGTCGTCGGGAATGTCGACGTCGTAGGCGTTGTACGTGCGGTCGATCAGCTTCCGCCGGCCGTGCAGCTTGGTCGCGTTGTCAAAGAGCGTCGGCTCGTAGAGGCCGAGCGGGGCGAGAATGACCTCGTCGTACGTCTTGAACTGGTACTTGTGCGTAGGCTGGTTCGGCGCGCGCAGGTGAAATTGGCACAGCTGCACCGAAATGTCCGCCTGGTTCATTGTGCAGTGCTTCTGCTTGAGCTCCTCGGCCAGCAGGAAGTCGTAGCGCCGCTGCAGGTTGATCTCTTGGTAGGGGAAGTGGTCGTACAGCAGCATCTTGACAAAGGTCTCGGTGATGTCGAAGCCGCCGTACTTGAGGTTGATGCGCGAGTCCTCGACCACGAGGCCGTCCTCCACACACGCAATTGACGTCTTCTGCGCGCCCACGTCCACGACGCAGCCCTGGCTGTAGCCGGCGCCGCACGTGGCGGCGTAGCTTTCCTGGATAAAGCACACCTGGTTGAACTCGAACCAGTTCATGCACAGGCGCAGGACCATCTCCACGTAGGCCTTGTCGTAGATGTCTGGAATGACAAACACGCAGCTGTACTGGCGGCAGGCCGAGACCTTTTTCAGGCCCAGCTCGTTCTGGATCGCGTGCGTGAGGATCGCTTCGAAGTCGCTGCACAGGCTGCTGACGCTCGGGTAGTCGCCCTCGTTGAGCCAGCCGTAGCGCATGGGCCACCGGAGGCGGAACTTGGGGTTCGAGTCGTCGGGGATGCGCTGGGCTTCGGCGCCGTAGAACACGGTCGGCGCCAAAGGCTTCGTTTTCCTTTTCGGCACAATCGGCTGTCTGGGTTTCTCGAGGCTGGAGTCGCCGCCCTCCGCCTCCTTCTTCTCGCCAGCCTCGTCGGCGTTGTCCTCACCAACACCATCACCACCACCGCCAATGGCCGTCGCCGACGGCTCGTCCGCGGGTGCCGGCACGTCCACATCCATGGGCACCGCGACCAGCGCATTGACGTCGGTCCACTCCACCTGCAGCGGGTCGTTGTGCGTTGGGATTTTCTCGGGCTCCGTCCGCCGGTTGAAGTTGACGACCAGCTCCTTCGAGTTGGGCAGGACCTTCCGCTTGTTGAGGCGCATGTCCAGCTTCAGGTCCTCGCTCATTTTCTTGTACTTCTTCGACCACTCCTCGCCGTACTGCTGGTCCACCTTCTGCGCTTCAAACTGCCGCCGCGGCGTGGCCTCGTACTCTTCGGACTCGGTGCGGTGGTACTTGGTGGCGAGACACATGGGCACGGTCTTGGGCAGGACGTCGGTGGAGAAGCCGATGCGCAGGAACTGGCTCCCGGGGTGGATGACAATGACCTTGGAGATGTCGAGGCCCTCGGTGGGCAGGTTGAGGGGGAAGTCGCCGGCCGGCTGCGGCTGGTCGGGCAGCAGCAGCGGCACCTCGCCGCGGCTCTGGTTCAGCGCCCGGTCGCGGTCCTTGGCCGTCTGCACCAGGCGCTCGCGGTTCGCTTCGTTCTGGACCCGAAGTGCAAGCACCTGGTCGTCGCGCTTCATGTACTCCCTGTCTCGCCACGCGGCACGGTCAGTGGGAGCCCGGCTCGCTCGCCCAGCGCGCCCGGGTCGGGAGCGGTCGCGACCTACGTGTAGTAGTTTTTCTGGTTGATGGGCGTCACCTCGGGCCAGCTCGTCTGCTTCATGCCATTGTCGGTGCGCTCGAGGCCTAGCATCGTGGCCACAGTCAGCTCGTGTCGCCAGCCCCCATCATCCTTCTCGGCTGTCTCGCCGTCCAGGTCGCCACCTACCTTCGCGCAGGAGGACGCGCTCGCTGACTTTTCCGACCATTGCTGCGGCGGTGTCGGCACGCTCAGAGGAAAATAGGAAACCCGTGTAAGCTGTCCGTCGTCCGAATAGCGCTCCGGGGGCCGCGACGGGAAATCACCAGGAGCATCGCTCTTTTCAATTCGGTTCGCCCTGCTGCCCGTCGGTTCGCGATCTTGATGGCGACCTCGAGCAGCACAAAAGTGGGTCATTCTGTATCTGGTTAGTGAACTATTCGGGGCCTTGTTGTTCCCTTCCTATTGCGCGTGTGGGGCATCGACGAAGGGACCTGATTGGTCAAGCACCCCAGCTTCCAGGAATGGAAAGCACCTCCCGCCAGCTCAACGACCGCCCTCCAGGTGGTTACAGGAGAAGCGAGGCCAGCCTGTGCCTGAAAGGGCCGGCTGTCCCTCGTGTGGCACGCAGGCGTGCCTAGTGACGGTTGATTCCGCTGCTCGTGGGCCGCCACACTCGGCGGGCGCGGGGGGCCAGCAGCCGTTCGCTGGGAAGAGCGGCCAGCCATGCCAAGAAAGCCATACAAATTCCTGGGCCTGAAACAGTGCAAAGCGCCTGGCGACGTCTTCCGTCGACCGGGAAAGGCATTCCAGTGCATTCGGATTGGACGGTTTCCCTCGTGTTGCCGGCTGCCTAGTTTCGAGTGACCGGCCGGGCATCTCCGCGAGCTCTGTCGGCCTGCATGTTCTGCTGTCACCTGACCCGGGCAATGACGTCGCCACCCAAGCCGGACGGGCGATGTGGCTGTTTCCCCATCGACGGGGAAGGAGCTTCCCTTGCTCCTGCATCTTTTGTGGTGGCAACAACAGTGCTACTCCGTATATAGTCTGCTGCGGCTCGTTCTCCCCTTGCTTCACCTTATCCGCTGCCGTCGCCCAGACTGCCTTCGCCCTCAACTTCGACTCCTCCCCGGCACAATGCCTCCCATTCCAATCTACTCACAGAGCCCCATCAATGCCGCCAAGGCATCTGGCGTGACCCCCCAGACGGAGGCTGCAGCCGACAGCGGCAGCCGCTACGCTCCAGAGACCTCGACCAAGACGAGGCCTTCTGATGTCGGGTCGGCACCGCCGCCGCCCGCGCAGCCAGGCGCCGTCCCCAGACTGCCGCAGCCATCCGGCGCTCCAGGGTACGTCGTGCAGAACGTCGCGCCGACGCCGACCACCCACACAGCAGGCTTCGGCCCTCCCCCGCCCCAGCCGGGTGCCGTGCCACTGCCGCCGGGTGCCGTTCACGCTCCGCGCACCAGCGGCGCATCATACTCTTACTTCCAGCAGCCGCAGCAAACTGCTGCCCCGGTTCTTCCTCCGCCGCCCAGGGCCGGGGAAACGCTTGCTGGGAGGGGTGCGGGCGGCCCGACAGCGACGACTGCTGCTGCTGCCACCGTCGCGATGCCGCCACAGATGGCAATGCCTCCCATGACGTCCTCCTCGGCGTATTATCCATCGACTGCCCGCGGAACAGCAACATCCACACAGCCCACACAGGGGGCGTCTTTTCCCGGGGTTCCACAACCCACCACGTTCCTCAATATGAGCGGACTTGCAGCTGAACAGCAGCAGCAGCAGCAGCAACAGCCGCGGAGAAGCTTGGAACACCCCCCAGGCTATATACAGGATGCCTACGCCGCGGACATGAACGGCTTCCAGCGCGACGCTGCCCAAGGAGCAAACTACGGCGTGTCCAGCTACGGCGGCAGAAACCCCTCCTATGGTGCGAGCGATGACGAGTCAGTTGGCCTTTGGGACGCGGCCAAAAAGATGGCAGCGGTCGCCGGAGAGCGGCTGTCGGCAGCCGAGCATGAGGTCTGGCGGCGCATCAACAAGGAAGAGTGAGTTCCAAGGCTCTGTGGCTTTCTCTTTTTTCTTCAGTTTCAGTTCTTTTGCGCTTGTGTTCTCATTCCTTTGTTATCGTAACGGGCCATACTATCGCGAGATTATCACACGACCCATACCAGGCAAACAAGATGACTCGATGCACAGCCCATGGACGTTGCATCGGTTGTGCCTCTCGGACTTTACCACCGGCGCCCGGACATTCTGATTTATGTCGCAGAAGGCCCGGGGCCCAGACTGCAGTCTGCAGGAGGGCAGAACCACGTCGGCTGCCTTTACACGTTCTTCTCGGCTCATCGCTTTCTTGTCGCGGGTGTTGTTGAGGGATTACTACAGCATTTCGGGATTTAACACTGCTCGGCTCTACACTCGCTGTGCGAGACAACGAGACGCTCAGAGTCAGGTCGTGAACGATGGTACCATAGGACAGCTTATAGCTCAGCAAAGCAAATATGCAAAGAATACGACGTCGATTCAACCGGCCGCTGTGGACTTAATTCTGTATGTGTGGGTGCGTGGGTGTGTGTTTGGATGTGCGTGCGAGACTGCACTTGCGTTCTTATGATATGCTTCTCCCTGTTCCGCCCCTCGGCGGACATGCCACATTTCTCGAGTTTTCTTGTTTACAAAGTACTTTCTTTGCCTATATCAGATCGGCTCCCAATGATCCTGGACAGCACGAGATCTCATCTACATGAAAGAAAGAAAGGAGCCTTCTCCGCCAAAAGGGGCGGTAGAGAGAGGGGGGGCGCGGAACGGAGTGGCAAGGCGGCAGAAGAATGTGAATGTGAAATCATGAAAGCAGCGGTAAGATTGCTGTAGGTTTGCATCTCTCGTGATGGCTCGACGTCCCCTTTTCCCCCTGTTTTCCCTCTCTTGCTATTCAGCTTCGTGGGCTCGCCGTCCGCCTGCGAACATGTCGTGTCCGCGCAGCAGCACTGGAGAAGCGGCTGCCGATATGTCTACGCCGTGTACAACCTACCGTCTCGGCTCCCCAGAGTCGGGTGTGTATTCTCAGCGCCGACAGTATGGTCGTAGTCTCTTCGTCCTCTTGTTCGTTGGGGACGGGAGGGGTGCCCCCCTCCTCGCCGACACTGGTGCGGCTGTGCGGTTAAAAGCAAGTAAATATCGAGATGCAATTTTAATTTTTTTCCTAATGCGGACGGTCTTGTTATGCGTTAGCTGGGAGAGGCACAAGGCAGAAGGCGATGCCGGGGGTGGGAAAGAAAAAGAAGGAATATACGAAGAGGGCGTGAGCGGCAGGATGTAAGATCCGATGCCTCGATATGCACATGAGCCGCGAGGCAGGGGCCCCTCAGTGTTTGTTTCTTTTTCTGGCCCCTGTGATGGGTTGTTGTTTGTGTCTTGCCTGCAACAACAAGCCCCCCCCCCTGGCAGCGGGAGGAGATGTGGGATGCGTCGTAATATGTCGAGTCTGTTTTTATCGTTCGAGCAAGGGCATCCTGGACAAAATGTTTCGGGCAGTCCGAGTCGATCGTCCCCCAGTCCCAAGGCCACTGGAAGAGGAAACAGAAGAAAACGATACAACATGCACAAGGACACTAAGCCAGGGTGAAAAGAGAGGGGGAGGGCTTAGAGGGCCGGGCTGGGATGGGGCATCTAGCCCTTTTTGCGGTAATGCTCCGTAGGCAGCCTTCTACGTCTCTTCTTTTCTTCTGTCTTTTTTCCCCTCTTGTGTTTTTTTTCGGCCCTGGGGCACTCGTTATTGCAGGGGGGCCTCCGTCTCCGAGATGCAATGACGACGCCGCTGCGCCGTGCAGACGACGACTACAATGGAAGTTAGGCCCAAACGAGGAAAGCAGAGATGGGGAGGAAAAGTCAAAACGATCGTGTTCCTTGCGGGCGGAGCAATGTGCACAGCCTAGTCATCTACTAACTTCTGACCCTGGGTGCTCTCGCCGTTCTCTGTTCGATGAGAACTCGTCTATGGAGGGACCCTGATTGTCGGTTTTTCCGTGCTCTTGCCAGCCTTTGGGGATTGTCGTCTAGCTTCAAGGGCATGCCGTGGATCTCCTCGTGTGTTGTGTTTCTGGGCCCTCTCGATGAGCACGATCGGTTGGCCAACAAGGCTATTTAGCCGCGTACAACTCTCTTGAGTTTACGCCCCAATATTGTTACCTGTAAGATACATGTCTATCGGAGGGCAACATTGACAAATGACGCAAAGATCAAAAGAGAGCGCTGGATTTTTTTCAGGCACGAGAAAATGCAGGCAGGCAGCAACAGAGAGTTCTCGGAAAGATGCTTGAGATACCATTGACCCCTTGTCATACGTCGTCATCGTCAACCCCTTGTTGTGCATGGATCCAAGATCAGGACGTGGGCCTTGTCAGCTCACATCATCCTTCTCTCCCCCTCTCCCCCCTTTTCCTTCCTTTCTCCACCACCACCACCCGGATATTAAATGTTTATGCATTCGCCTAGCGCAGACTCCAAGAGTCGGGTCGGCCAGTTTGAAAATAAAGTAGGAAGCACAGAGAGAAGAAGGAGAAGAAAGAAAGCAATAAAAAGAGAGGGACAAGGTAGGATAGGAGCCAGGGCTGCAGGGCACCAATCCTAGATCGCACTTCTGCCGGACGAAACAAGATCAATATTGAAGTAAAAAGAGGCTCAGCTTTAATATGCCAAGATCTGACTGGAAGGCAATGGGAAGGAGGGGGAAGAAGAAAACAGAAGCAAGCCGAGAGCAGGCACTATATTTCTTATTTGCAAAGCATTCCACACCCCACAGATGCTTTCCCCAAGAACTCTGGTAGCTTTAATACGGAGGAGCGTAAACGTGTCCGTCCAAGATGGTTCTGTGCCGGAGGAGCAGCTGCTAGCGGAAAGAAAGAAAGAAAGAGAAGGAAATGAAGAAAGAGAGCGGAAAAGCAGCTACATACTGCTGGACAGAGGATGGCGGCTCGTCTGTCGCCTTTCCATGCGGTTCGATGCTCTATCCAGCGCTCTCCATCCGCAAAAGAATAACAAGGCGACACGTCGTGCCATTTTGTTTCCTTTAGCGGCATATAAGAGCTTCTTTTAAGATCTCTCGGCGGCTCACCTAGCTAGGTTGGCTCCCTCTTTCTGCGTCTGGTTCTTTTCTTCTTATCCCGTCCTTCTTCTGATGCAACGCTGCGGTCGAACGGGTGGCAAAGACGCGTAAATATGAGAGGGATGGCTTTCACAACTGGCCCTTGCAGCACGGTTTTGCGTCCGTCCTAGGCCCGTTTTTCAAGAAATGCCACGTACGATGTAGGCAGAGAGAGTACACGATAAGCCAAGAAACGCGGCCTCTTCTCATGGGCAGCAAGGGGAGTGCGGGCAGCGTATGAAGCAGGCACACCGAAAAAAGGGATGAGTTGAAACAACAGTGGCTATGGCAAAGCTTTTCAACATATACCTCACAGCTGACGCGGTCCCTGATGTAATGTACTCCGTACGATGTTCTCCACGGATAGAGTAGCTCACCACAGCCTCCTGCCAACCGTGGCTGTGAATGTCAGGGGCAAGGGGTGAGATTGTGGCACTCCGTACCTGAGAGGCGTTTTGTCAGACGATAAAGATGCTACCAGAAACAAAAGGCCTGACTCGATCAGGAGAAAAAATGGGTGGTTTTCCTTTTTTTTGATTTTTGGCCGATACAAAGCCATCTGCAAGAAAAAAGTCTGGTTGAGAACGAACCGGGGGAAAGGGGCAGACGAATCAGGACAGGAGTATTCCACCAGCAGACGGCAACACGCTGGGATTCGCCCCCCTTTTTCTTTTTTGACTTGCCAGGTAGCCAATGCCGGACAGTTCTCGATGCTGCATCCTGCAGATGTCCAACAAACTACACTAGATGACACGTCTTTTTCGGACCTATTCGGGGCAGGAGAGGGGACGAGGGGGCGAGGGCGAGTGGAGGGAAGGGGGCAAAGGGGAGAGGGGGTATACGATGCACAGCGATATAGATCCTACAAAGTAAAACAAAAAGAGAAAGAAAAGGAGGGCCCTGAGAGAAGGCGGCACTGATCACAAGCAGACAGAGTGCAGACCGAGAGCCACTTCGGCCGCAGCATCATTACGTGAAGTGGTCTGCGGGGGCCTACCGTGTCCAACGAACTGGTTGCTGCTGAGAAGAGGCAAAACATGGCCAAGAACAGTCGAGAGAAAGGGAGAGGAGAGGGGTCATTGCAAACAGATAGATCGGGACTGAATCTCGCTTTGCACGTATTACTACACGGAGAATTAAAAAAGGGTAGACTCGGACCGAGTCTAGCTGGTTTGCAGAGGAAGAGAGACGAGAATGGTCAGAACGAGAAAGGGGGACGACGAGAGGGGAGGGAATCGTCTGGCGCGGCCGCGGTTTGACAAGTGTTTGCTGGGCCTTCGATCCATTGTATCACGTCTCTGACGAAGGGCCCCAGAGCCTGTTTGATTTTTGTTTAAAGAGAACACACAGACGACTGAGGTGATCTGGTCGATGGTTTTTGTTTCTCTTCTTCTTTTCTTCTTTTCTTCTTTTCTTCTTTTCTTTTCTTTTTCCTCTTCTCTTCTCTCCTTCCAGTTTACACCTCACCGGCACTGGACGCCACCATTGTACATTTCTGTCCGCCAGTTAACAACAAACAACTACGGAGTACTCCGTAAAAATTCTCGCCGCGAGAGGCCGCAGATGCGCGCAAAAACGTGGCCTCGCTGTGTCGTGCGATGCTCGCGGCCGTCGAGTCGCCTCCATTGCAAATAACTGGGGCACCCCGGCCGCAAACCAGAGGCGGAGGAGGGGTCCTGCGACAGATCTGAGACGGGCTAAGGAGCCCTGTGTCCCACTTTCCTGCCTGTACTCCGTACCTGGACGTCAGGACGTCAGGACGTCACGATTGCTCTTTCCTCGCAGTCGCGCCCCTCCGTCGCCTCGTATCGTATTACTTGCTCGTATTTAGAGTTGGCCGAATCTGCGTCCCACCTTGCCGCAGCCGCTTGCTCCGTCGCTGTGCCGGTGGGGCGTGCCTTCCGTTGTCTGTGCCCCTGCATTCGAAGAGAAGCCGCTGACCAATGGGGCAGGAGCGCCCGACTGGCCAGCCCCAACCTCAAACGTTGAAAGAAAAGAAAGAAAGACAGAAAGAAAGAAAGAAAGACAGAAACAAAGAAAGAAAGAAAGAAAGAAAGAAGATGGGGGGGGGGCGAACAGCTCGCTCCGTTTGAACTGCCAATGGCGACACGTCTGCAGCTTCCATGCAAGAAACGCCGACCGCAGACGCGGCTCGCTGGCCTGTCGTCCCATTCCCTTGGTTCTTTTTCTGTCTCTCTGCCCTCTTCCGAGTCCGTTTTCTCTTGACGGCTCGGCAGGGACACGTCACCAATGGCCCCCTTCCTTCTCCTTTCTCCCTTTTTGTCTTCCTCCAGCTAGCACCGTCTCGTCGCCGTCTCGCCATTGGAAAACAAAACGCGAACAGGCCGTCGGCATCTCTGCTTCCCGTCCGAGAATCACTCTCTCCTCCTGCTGAGCGTGACGCCTCGCCTGGCGCCTCTCGTTCGGCCCCGGGGCTCTGCTCTTTCGAGCTCGTCCTCCCTCCCTCGCGGGTCGGCGTTTCGTCTCCCCCGACAACACGCCTCCATCACGAACAGGACGCGGCCGTCCTGTAGCTTTCTCGACTGCGTAGAACGCCATCCACCGGCTAAAAAACACCAGGCAGGGTCTGCCCTCTCCGGCCTCTCCGCCCTTTCCGCTGCCTCGATATACATTTGAGCTAGGGACGGGATGTGAGGGTTGACGGGCGGCGCCAACAAACAACAAAGCAGCAGGTAGGCGTGGCGCACATCTGTTCTCATAGAATGTGAGAAACGTATGAGGAAGCCCCCCCCCCCCCCCCCCCCGTTGCCGTTCGTTGTGACGGATGATGCGTGTGAATATCGTGCTCCTCCCTCGAGGCGTTGTCTAGCTCAGGGGTTGCTCAGTCTTGTCTCTACGCCGGATGCTCCTCTGTTCTCTTCTCAGTGGCCGATCAGCAGGACGTCATGGCCATCCGCGACAACCACCGGCGCCTCTCCGCCACCAGGGCAACACCGACTGCAGAAGAAAGAAGAGGGTTTGCAAAACCGGCGGCCCCGACGTACGATCTTCGCGCCAAACACCTTTTCTCGTGATCTTCAGCAGGCCGCTTGCCCTGCAGCTACAGCGGTAAGGTTGAGCTGGTGAAGAAAAAACCAAACAGCTGCAGACCTGCACGGGAAGACTGGAAGATGGTACCTGCTCTTCTTCGCCCCACGGGAGCATCGAGCATACGGAATACGACGGTATCATCGGATTAGAGATCACAGATAACAGCTGCAAATATACGGACACTCAAGCGCGCACAAAATAAAAGAAAAGAAAAAAAAAACGAAACAAGGACCAGGAACATTGTGCCGCCCCTGGTCTCCTGCTGTTTTGTGTCTGCTCTTGGTCCCTCACAGGGCCCCTCTTGCTCTTTTATTTTATTTTAGACTTTTAGGCACGGAAGATCATTCGGGCCCGGGGTGCTGTTTGCCTCATGTTTGTTGTTGCTGCCGTTGCTGTCGTTGCCGTCTGCAGCTATCTTTGGCGTCCTGTCTGTTCGCGGCAGAGGCTTCCCTTATCGTGTTGTGTCGTTTGTATTTTGAGAGTTGAAAAATGAGAAAAGACGGAAGAGAAAACACGGCTTCTGTTCCGTTTTGGCATCTCACGAACATGAGACAGCCGCCCCCCCCCCCCCTGAACAGCCACGTCCTTCCACCCCTCCTCCCCCTCCCTTGCTTCTTCTTCCTCTGCTGTCTCTTTCCGTTTGACTCCTCTGGATTAGGTACGTACTGTGTTATGGCCGGTCCTGGTTCTCAGCTGTGAGAGAAGATATGTCCGTTTTGTTCGCTGCCGTTGTCGCCCAGCGAGTCCCCCCCCCCCCTCCTTTTTTCCTTCTTCCTTTTGTCCACCTTTGTTATTACACTGTATTTGGT
>JADHKO010000120.1:0-82548 GCA_019925425.1 Ophiostoma pallidulum
CGTCCTTGTCCGCCTTCGAGAGTGTGGCGGAGATGTCGCGCTGGCGCTTCGAGTTCAACGGCGGATGGAGTTGCTACCAGATTGTGATGCGTGCCAACGAAGAGCCGGTAGGACGTCGCCCAGCCTCGCTGCGCAAACATTATCCACCCTTTGGCGCTGCTATGGACACCCCCCCTCTCCCGTGGGGACCTGTCGTCAACAACGCTAATCTCTGAGTGGTGGGCTCCCTAATATGGCCCACAATTCTGGCCGTCCCGCTGTTAGTGGCTAGCACTGTGTGCCGCTCGTACACAGTATGGACTTGAATCACCGCACTTGGCTCCACAGCTCGTCGCCTTTCTGCCAGAGCTGCGTCCCCATGTACTTTTGCCAGCGGCACCCCCTCCAGACAAGGCGGTGCTGCACGTCGCGGTCAGGGCATGGACTGGACAATGTCAGGAGGTGTCTTGCCTGTCTTGTGGCCTGCTGATGCTCGGCGCCCCTCCTCCACCCATTCTGCCTCGAGCTACTCCCTTTAGAGCTCCAACTCGGTGGTGTCCTTGTTTCTGTTCCGGACGAACACCGTTGTTGTTCGGTTCTGTTGTTGTCCTCGATAGAGGATGGCTGGGGGCTATGGCTAGTGTCCGAGGCTGAACACTGGCTGGGCGCATAGACAGACACTGGCTGCACATTGGGGCAGAACACAGCAGCCGGTCTGTTGATTTGCAAGCTCCCCGGCTTTCCGTTTCGCCTCCCCGTTTTCGCCTTTGTTTGTTTGATGCTGCTTTCCACTTTCTCTCCCACAAACTGGCTGTTCCCGAAAGCCGGCTGCTTGAACCCCCCACCTCCCCTGCTTCTTGTAGAGTTCGGGCTTGTTACAGGAGCCCGTCGTTATTCTGTTCTCTTGTGCGTTCTTCGAGATCTGTCTTTGGCAGGGTGCCAAGCTCTCCAAGCTTACCGTAGTCTTCTCCCAAGGCCCGTGGTACAGCGGCAGACAACTTTGCAACCTCTTCTGGACTCTTTATCTTTCTCACTTTTTGGACCATCTTCTTTCTCTTTCTTGGTTGACCGCTTTTCTTGCCTATTCTCCCGCCTTGTTTTCTCTCTCGTTCTTTGTCCTTCCTCTGCCTTCCCGCCATCTTGTCGTCAGCGAGACAACAAGACAGCAAGGCCGCAAGACATTGGAAGCGGCTCCTGCTAGCCAGGGTCTGGCTTTATTGTTCTTCCAGCAATATCTGACCGAGGCCGCCGGGGGACAAAACATCGAGACAACATCGAGACAACAAAGCGACCACCATCATCGCATGTCTTCGCACAAGAAAGCAAACCGACTTTAGCCATCCAACAACCGTCTTTCCCTCTCATCACTCGCAAACATGCCCATCATTAACATCTCCAAATCAGCTACCCTGCGAGCCAACTGGCATAGGGAGCTCATCTCCGGTAACCTTGCCGCGCAACTGAACAGTGGCAGCTTGACGGAATTCCCACAAATTCTGCTCCAGCTGACTAGGGAATATCTCGACCGAAAGAAGCTGAGGCAAAACACCCCCCAATGTGACAAACACCTAAACGAATTGATCAAGGAGCACATCGAGCGCGAAAAGGGCAGCGTGGAGATTGCGACTTTGGCCTGCATACTCGAGTATGAGCCCTTTGCCGCCAGATCCGCCCTCATCTCGCTGCGTCGTGACTCTCCCGACCCTCCGGATAACCACAGCTACACTGTCCCTCCGAAGGAACCCAGCTACACCACATACCTCCGGTGCCTCATCCTCGCACACAGCATCGCACCGCGATACGTCTCCAGCAAGGAAGCCCAGATTGCCCAGTCACTTCTGCACATCCGCCTGGGCTACGCAAACCCTCTCCTGATATTCCGCAACATGATTGCGACCTTAGCGACAGTTCCCAACTCACAGATGCTTCCTTCGCGATACATCAACAGGCTCCTCAAATTCTGCCAGATCCCCCTGTCCTATGAATTCTGTTTCCGGATGCTGCAGGGCGACTGTCGCCTCGCCAGCCTCTACCGGAGTGTCGTTTGGATGGGGGATTTCCTCGGCCGGAAGGATCAGTGCCAGCTTGCATTCGAGGTGCTGGAGGCTCAGGTACCTCAGCTTCAGCTGTGGGCCAGTTGGAAGCCGGACGAGGCCATGCTGCTGCGGTGGGAAAATCACAAGTTCACACCCGAGCAGATGGCCCGTCTCCGTCCCATTTTTAATCTGGAGGGCGCGGATGTCACGATGTCTGGTATGCCAACCTTCAAGGCGGCCGGCCCGGCCTGCTTCCAGACCGTCGTGTTCGATCCACCAGAGCTACCTCTGATCCAGCGTTTCTTCGAGGTTCTTCTTGTGGCCATGGAAGTCGGTCGTGAGGCCATCGACCTACTGTGCGCGTTGTGTGTCGCGGCCCCGGCGACGGAGGACTCGCTTTCGCTCGCCGAGAAGATCATACGTCTTGGCGAACCCAGCTGCTGCACTGCCGCCATGGCTCTTAACGCGCTCACACCCGACGCCAGTACCGGTGCTCGGATGACGACGCTTTCCAGCACTCTTCCTATCCTTGAGTGGCACCCAGCCATGCGGGAGATCTTTGCAGACCGCATCTTGGACACTGTCGTTCCTACGATGGAAGCGGCCCAGAAGGAATTTAGGAAGCAGCTGCACGACAGCACAAGTGACGACCTCGGCTTCCAGATCTACGCGTACCAACGCGAAATCAAACGTTCGCAGTGGCTCAGAGAGGCTGAGCTGCCGGAGGCATTTCTCCATGCCATCGACCGCTTCCCTTCCATCGAAGACTTCCAGGGCATAATGTCCCGGCTCAAGATGCCACAGACACAGGCCGTGGAGAAATCTCTTAGAGACTATCTGGAAGCCACCGTGGGAGGAGCAGGAGTGGCCGAAGAGATTGCAAAACTCAAGGAAGCCGTGGATGGCGAGCAAGAGCTCTGGATCAGCCACTATGAATTGGAGCGGAACCGCATCCTTGGGGCCATTCGCAACCTGTCCTACATGACAGACATCGACTTTCTTCGCGCTTGCCGCCGCCAGGCTATCGTCGAGGACATTGTGCTGCTGCGCGACATGATTGGACTCATTGAGCGAGACTCTCATGTATCATGCATCGATATGCTGCGCATTCTGGCCCGTCGGCGTGCGATTCCTATGGAGGTGAACGATGTCTGGATTTCGCTGATGCTGCTTATGTTGCAGCAGCGGGCCGACGAGTTGCTACCATGGGCATGCGACAATCTCACCGTCGCGTCTTGGTTTCGCTTTGAGGCTGACATGCGCATAGTGCTTTCCGGGCGGCCTGACCAGATGACGGCACTCGCCAGCTTCGGTATGAGCGTTGAACGGCTCAAATGGTGGGAGCAGTTGCGTGGGGAGTATTCTGCTGGCGTGGAGTACCTCGATCGTTTGCAGAGACACCAGAGCGGTGGTATTGCGTCCATGAAATGGCTGTATCTACAGGAGATCCCCCACGCAGATGCTTTGCTCAGCACCGTTGTCGGGAAGAGGAGCCTTGGTTTCGATCACCGGTGGTTACTGTCTTTCTTCGAGCCGTCACACTCGTCCATCGCCACCCTCTGCGACTGCATCGCTGCGCACTACAACTGCAGCCAGCAAGGTGCGTATGGTATCCGTTCAATCTTGGAGCGGTTCTATACGGTCGAGCTATGGCCGGACAGCGCCACACAGGCATACATGATGGCATGGACGCGGTCCAATGACCTGACCGACGACGACAAGAGGACGCTGGCGCTCCTGGCGAAGCTCATGAACATCAAACCGTCAATGAACCCGCACGGCCTCGGCGTGATACGCGGCAAGATGCTCAAGGAGTACGACGGTGTCATTGAGCTGGCCCGCGAGGTTGAGGGCTTGCGCATCCAGTTGAGCCGCAAGGACAACGTGCGCACCAATGAACTCACGTCGCAGCTCGGAATGAAGGGCACGCGACCGTACATCGACCCCGAAATCCCCGAGAACCTCAGCGATGCTATTGAGTGTGTCGGTGTACAAGAGTACGAGCTCTGTTTCCCCCTCTCGCACCTGCATGGCCACGACCGCAAGACCCGGGGCATCGGCAGCGACTTGTTCCCGATCTTGATCGTGCGGGTGAGCCTGAATGACAAGGGAAATAACGGCTTCTGTGTTCATCTTGTGCCGCACGAGACGGTACGCGAGGTGGGGCAGGAAGGTGGCAAACCCCTACAGGGGGAGTCCAAGAATCAGTCGACGCACACATACTGGCGGCCGGGGAAGTATGACCGCAAGCCTGCCAGCCGCATGTGCACGGCAAGTTTCAATCTGTTTACGCATGCGGTAGCACAGCGGCTACACCGGCATTTTTCCACGGCGGACGTGTCGCTGCAGTCTGTGTACGATGTTGTTTCGGAAACAATCAAGCGGCCTGGGGCTCAATGCACGTCGTGTGGATCTCCGCTGACGGGCGTGTGGAAGCCGACCATCTGCACCAAGGATACCTGCATCCGAGAGATGTCGCGGTCCGGCCTGCTAATCCGGGCCTACGGCTTACTGATCGATGCGCCAGTGCTGGATTTCCTGTTGGGCTGCGTGTATGCTGCGGCAAAGGACAAATCCGGCCTGAGCCTGTTGACCGCGGACAGACCCTATGAGAAGGCACGGCTAATTTCCATTCTCGACTCCTTCCCGGCGCTTCCGGCCGACGAGACGATGACGCCCTTTGATCTGCTCAGCAAGATCCGCAGCAGCGCGTACCTAGCCTACGAGCGCGAGCAGGTGCTTGCGTGGATGAGCAAGTGGTTCCGGGGCTGCATGCTGTCCGCGCCGCCGGGTCAGCGCCTGTCAATCATGTCGGACGTGCAGCAGTTCCTGCTCTTCAACTCGACACCCGAGTGCGAGAAAGCCTTTAACGACTGCGTGCAGGCGAGCGGCACCAATACGGCCGTCAAAACAGGCAGTGTTGTGTTCCACGGGTCGCAAAACTCGCGTATGTGGAAGGTGCTGACCGAGGGACTGCGCAATATGTCCAACACGAGCTACATGGCACACGGCGCCGTCAACGGGCCGGGCATCTACATGGCCGACGAGCCGGCCACGTCGTTTGGGTACAGTGGTACGATTAACGAGACGTGGTCCAAGAGCGCGTTCCGCGGCAAGAAGGTGCTGCTGGGCTGCGAGCTGGTCGAGCCGAACCCCAACGCGCCGCTCCCCGCCGGCACGAAACAGCCGCCCGCCGGCACGCACATTGTGACGGACGAGTCGCGTGTGCTGGTGCGGTATGTGTTTATCTGTCCATCGACGTTCTCAATGCCACCGTCGCGGCACATTGACACAGCCATGCGGTCGACGTTCGCCAAGCTGCGGTCAGGGCCATCCGTCTAAAGGGAAACGGGTGGACCGGTGAAGGGGGGGTAACGTGAGGTTCAGTCTTTTGCCTTTTCCTTTTCAGCCTTTTTGCCTTTTTTCCTCTTTGACGCCTCTTGCTAGGAGTTCCAATATACCCTGTTCGGTTTGGTTTTCTGTTTTCCCTTTTTCTTCTCTTGATTCCAGGCCTTGGATTTATTATCTTGGAGTGCGTTCTACTTTTCTTTTCAAGTCCTGGTCAGGGAGGGCTGCATGAGACAACTCGGCGTGCTCAATGTGTTTGAACGGATGGGTTCTAAACAGTAAATACTAAATAAAATGGAAGACGTGACAAAACCAAGGAATTGGCATCTTGTAAAGAGAAGCCCGACCATGCAAAAACAGAGTGTTTGTTTTCGCCTTTCATCTGCTAAATCAAGATGGCCAATTCCATTTCTATGCCGCTCTGGCAACCGAGCTCGATAGCGAAAGACAGGCTACCGGTTATCCTATGGTACACAGTACGATACGGGGGAGGGGGGAGGGTGACCATTCAAGACGAACGTGCACGTTGAGGTCGTTGAAGCACACCAAGCGACATTCCCGAGACATTCAGCAAAGTTTGTTCTGGTGACGTCGTCCACTTGATACAATCTGAGGCGAGATAAAGTTAATGCCGAAAAAAAAACATAAAAAAAATAAAAAAGCGAAAACGAAGACCAAAAACTCCAATTCATGTTGACGAGCACAGAGCCGTAGCCATTCGCCCTCTCTCCCACGCGGTACATTACATGTACGGGAACACCTCACACGGCACCAGGGCTTTGCGTATCGTCATGTCACCCCGGCCATCGCCTATGCGTACGATGCCGGGTGACACCACCAGGTCAACCTTGAGGTCGCACCCCTGCTCTCTGTCCCCGTCGGCGCCGCCCCCACCGCCCGAGCTGCCGCCCAGACAATCCTGATATTCAGGCCCGGCAGGCACTGTCTCGTTGTGGTTTGGCAGAAGCAGCCACAGCTGGGCGCGCTGCACGCCGCACTCGAGGCCGAGCTCGGCGGCTAGGTTGACAATTGCGGGTACGGCTTCGAGGGCGTCGGGCCGCGTCGCATAGCCAGTAATGCGATCGAGCAGTTGCTTGATGCTGACAATGACGGCGTCGCAGTGCTGGCGATGCCAGATGGCAATGCCCCTGTCCTGGACACCAAGGCCACCGCCGCTGACGCCACCGCCATCACTGAAGAGGCTCAAGGACTTTCTTGGAGGCGGTGGCGGAGGTATGATTGAAGAAGGGGGGTAGGACGCAACACCACCACCTGGCTGAAAAGCCTGGAACTGGCCGGGCCACAGAGGGTTGATTTGTTGTAGTTGCTGTTGCTGCTGCTGCTGATGCTGCTGGATTTGGGGCACTTGTTGGAGGGTCAGGGTCTGCTGTTGCTGGTGGTCGGGTGGTTGTTGTCCAGCAATTGGCTGCTGTCTGGCTGCCTTTTCCGGGAAGACGGCTGGGAGAAACGACTGGAAGACGGCCGACCGCAGCTTGTTGGCGTTGTAGTCCCGTGTGTACAAAGCAAATTCGTCGGTACTACCATATTGGTAGCCTGGACTGGTCAGCAGGGAGGTTGTTTGGGAGAACATGAGAGGACATGAAGCATAATGCTTACGGTAGGACTGCTGTCCTTCGTAGAGACGACTCCACGCACGGTGGAGGTCAATCAGCTGCTGGCGCCCTGGGTGCCGTTTCGGGTCCGGACCGAGGAAGCCAAAACCAAAAGGCGCCGAGAAAAACGCATCGACCAGAATGCCCCAGACCAAGCCACGCAGAATATACTGCAGCTCGCGGGATCCGTGCCGCGAAACAAAGCCGGTGGGATCCAGCTCTGCAGGGAGCTGATGTGTTGGCCCGTCTGCTCCTCCTCCTGGAGCACCGCTGCCGCCGTCCGTCCGCAGATGCAGGTTATTTGGCATGGTGATGTTCTTGATGCGGTTGCGCAGATCAAGCATTTTGATGCGCAGGGACTGGTCTGTTGCCGGCCGGAAGTCGTCGGTCTGCGAGATTAGGTCCGCCGCCAGTTCCTGGATTTTCTCCTTGAGGATGAGCGTCTCGGCGTCGTGCGAGTCAATGATCTCGTCGAGCTCGCGCTCCTTCTCGTCGTAAAGATCCTTCCGGGCCGCCTCACTCTTGACCTCCACGTCCCGGAGAGCGTCTGCTTGTCGTGCTTCGAGCTGTTTGATCGCTACCGCGTGCTCGCCCTGCAGCCGGCGGATCTGATCTTCGAGAAGGCCGAGCTGCACCCGAAGATGAGCCTCCGATTGCCGCTTGTCCTGCTCGTGCATGGCGGCTGCTTCAAGCATCTGCCGTGTGACTTTTGCAACGGCCTCATCGCGTTTGCGGTCCGCCTTGTCGAGCTTTTCCTTGTTCTCCTTGAGCTTGCGGCGCAAGTTGTCCGCATCGGCCTGTGCGTCGCGCGCCCTGCCGAGTGCATCCTTCACGTCCGACCTGAGAAACTTGATCTCAGACAGAGCCTCACCCAGCCGTTGCGCCTTTTGTCGTACATCGCCGTCGACTTCGTTTCGCTCTTGGAGCAGAAGCCGGCAATATGTGACCAGCTGTTCGACGGCACTGATGTTGCGCTTCGGGTTGGCACCTATCTGCCTCAGAAAGTTGAGCATCTGCTGATTATCTTGAAGGCGCTCTTCCTCGGATATCTGCGCGCGGATGCGCTGTTCGCGAGCCTCGAGCTCCCATCCGCTGCTAATGTCCGTGATGTCGCCGTTCATAATGTTGGGCCCGGTGCTTCCGCCGCCGCCACCGATAGCAGAGTTGTCGCCAGCGCCAGCGATGCCAGCGCCGACAGTGCCGCCGCCGCCGCCGCCGCCTCCAACACCGCTTGCCCCAGCCCCGACACCGACCCCTACCCCTGCCCCTCTGCCAATGCTTCCGCTGCTGCCACCGTTACCTCCGCCTCTGTGGCTGATGCTACTGGGAGCTTTTCCATAGATGAAACTCCGAATACCAGACATTCTCGGATGCGGGCGTGATGCTCGACGTAAAAAGAGGGAGATAAGAAATAATAGAGGGCGGGACGAAAGCGTGCAAGAGAAGAGGCGCACGCAAGAAAGACAATGTGAAAGCAAAGCCCGGCTGCTCTTGTCTCCCAACCCGCGGCACTACTGTTGCCCACAGAGGAACAAAAGACCAATCACACCGAGAAAGCAATGATGGAAAAGAAAAGAAAAACAATGCCTGTCACTAGGCAACATGTGCAGCCGCGTGTTGGTGAGGGAGACTGCCCGACGACAAGGTGGCAGCAAGAACGAGGCAGGATGTGCCCCGCGAGTCCCGAGGTGCCCAGCGTTGTAACACTGCGAGAGCGCTCGAAAACTGCCCCTGGACGAGTTGCCGGTCGCCTGCCGTCGGCCCTTCTCTGCTCGTTCAGCCTCATGAGGAGTGGCATTCGCGGGGCCTCAGTTGCGCCTGCACAGCCTCCACGCACAGCCAGCTGGCCCCTCCGGCTTCCCGGGCCCATTAGAAGAGGCTTTTCTGCCTACCGTGGTGCACACCCTCGCAGGCTCATCGCTCTACCCCTCTTCTCCTCTAGGGCCTGGCTGGTGTTGGGGGTGGCGCCTTCCCTTAGTAATCAATTAGGCAGGAGCGATGGGCGGGGAGGGGAAAGGAAGCAGGTGCCCCCGGCACCTGTGACCACCCCTAATCGCCCACATTTTCGCCCTCGTCTAGAGGGTAGTCTAGTTACCATCAACATAACACTTTTTCCACCGTCAACGCAGTCAGCGCGACACTTTAGGGGCTCAGTTTCGGGGAACGGTGGTTCCCGTTGTTGTTTTCCCTTCTTTTGTTTCTTCTTTCTTTTTCTTTGTCTCTGCCTTTCTTTGAGAATACTCGTCCGTTTTAGAATTCCGTCTAGCTTCTACACTTAACAGTTTAACTTTTATACCAAACCTTCAAGCCCTCTAGTCCTTTAGTCTTTCTTCCTTTTTTACTTTTAGTCTTCCCTTCTTTTTTACTTCCTTTCTTTTTTTCCTCCTTTCTTTCTTTTTTCCTCTTTATCTTAACCGTCTCTTTAAGAGTTAGACCTTGTTCGTCCGATTTTAAAGTTCCGCCTTAACTTTTACGTTAACGTTTGCTTATAAAGAAAACGTGGGATGATCCCGCGTTAGACTAGTTTAAATAAAGAAGTAACGTGGGCCGAGATTAAGAAACTGTTAGAATGAATAGCGAACTTTATTTAAAAGCTGTAGCGGGCCTCCGGAGAGGCCACTAGACTAATTAGGAAGATAAGTGAGTTTAAAGGAATATTCTCGGGGTTACCGGGCGAAGACCCGGAGGATTACTTTAAAGACCTTAAAATCTACGCCGAAAGCTTGAACGGGGTCTTAAAGAGTAAGATTAAAAAGAAAATGTTTAAAAGAGCTTTCCGTTAAGGGTTTAAAGGAGCCGTTAGGTCGGAGTAGTACTTTAACTTAACGTTAAAAAACAAGGATTAGCTTAAAGTTAAGGAGCTTTTCCGTATAAAGTACCGGCCTAGACCTTAAGCTAAGCATCGGGCGGTCGGAGAGAAGGTGTGAAATTTTTAACGGTAAAAGGGGGAGGCCCTAGCCAGCTTTTTGGCTAGGGCGGACTAACTTATTAAACGTTACACCCTTTTATAAATAATTACGATACGGGACAATTTATACTATTACTTAAGTAACAGCTAATTAAACCGTTAAATTTAAAGACTAGTCGCGGCCCGTTTAAAAGTAACCGACTTAATTAATAAGGGTAAAGATCTAGTCGATAGATACACTTATAAGAATGTTAAAAAGGAAATCGAAGAAAGTGTAATTAACGTAAAAGAGCCGATAACGGACCCCCGTTTAGTAAATAAGGTGAGACTTTTAAATACGGAGGCCTTTAATACTAAGTATAAAAGAGAGTCTATCCGTATATTTAAAGTAATATACGACGACTTAAAGGCTTTGCGTTAGTATATACTATTAAACTTATCGATATAGGTGTAATCCTTTTTTAGTACTCCTTTAAGACAGGCTAGACTTATAGTTTAAGGTTATAGATAATAGGCTAGTCGCGGTAAAGGTGGTTTCGGTACTAGGCCGGTTAAACCCGTCGTTAGACGCCCGGTAGTTACTTATTATAACTATACTAAGAATTACTACCTTAATTAATGCCCGTACCTACTTCGACTTAAGTATAAAAGAGACTAAATCGTTAATTATTTCGAAACTAGTCGGCCTATTTTAATAAAGTTGTTAAAGACTAAGAAGCCGGTAACTAATAGATTTTATTTAAACGCCCCGACGGTTACCGTAGTAGTTATTACGAAACTTAAAGAGTTTAAAAAGGAGGACTATTACTCTCTTTTAGGAAACGTCGTTATAGTTCGTAAAGTGGAAGACACGTCGGACACCGATTTAGTTTTAACCTTAATAGTTAGAGAAGGGTTTAAACGTCGCTAATCGTTAAATCCTATAGTAGAGGACGATAACATGTTTAACATCCCTCGTTATTCTTTATTACTTAACGTAACGAAGGATGGATCGCCTTATCCGGTACGTATCGATAATCTTTATATAGAAAAAGTTAGACAAGCCTTATAGGTTATAAAAGATAAAATAAAGGACTTAAAGTAGGCGACGTAAGGCGGCTAGTCTAAACCTACACCTATTAAAATTATGTAATATACGGGTGCTACACGTTAAAACGTCGTGGATTACTTACATAAGACCTAAGTTATTATATCTCTAACTTAATTACTCGATCGATCTAGTAAAGTAAAACGTTAATTTACCTAGTACACGGCCTTAAATATAAAGAAAAGGCCTAGGTATTTAAAGGGGAAAAGGAGGACCCGTTTATTAACCGCCCGCGTAAGGGTTAACGAACATGTAAATGTCGTCGACCCGCCTTTTATAGCTTCTAGAGTAGCTTTAGGCTACTTAATCGGTTATGTCTATAATGTCAAGGTGGAGGCCCTCATAGACGACGGCTCGTTTACGAACTTGATTAACCCGTAGTGTGTAAAAAGATACGGACTAGTGCTTTAACTGTTCGTAAGGAAGTACGAGTTAATTACGGCCGATAACCGGGTTATCCCAATTACTTATTACGTAACGGTTCCCTTTATAGTAGGAAAAGTCTTCGCCTACATTAAAACCTATATTATTAAAGAAGCTCGGACCTACGACTTACTTTTAAATAGACTTTAGTTATTTTATATCCGCGTTGTCGTAGACTACCGTAACGATACGTTAAAGATTACTAAGACTTAAGGATATAAGGCGGTTATCCGCCTTTAAAACCGTTAGGGCGGCCGGGTTAAAGGTAAAGAGGTAGTAGTCGACGATAACGAGGACGACGTTATAGACTCGAGTAGTAAGGAGTCTGAGTCGAGTTCGGATAATATAAAGGACGCGGAGATGGACGAGGAGATTATAAAACTCTTTTATCGCGACTAGCTTGTTAACGAATATAAATATCGCGTAACGTAAGCTTTAAAAGGTTAGACCCGTAGGGAAGCCCGGGCCTACGCGAGGATAAAGGATAAAGGCCGGGCGAGGTGTTAATCGGAGACGTAATCGAAGAAAACGAAAAACTTAAAAATAAACGGAAGAAGAAGGTGTATTTTAATCCACGCGTTGATATCCTTTTCTTAAAAACGATAAAGGGCGATAACTAATACGAGTTATCCACCGCCGATTAAAAACAGATTATCCTTTATCCGTTGTTTTTGAATGCCGCGCGTTCTACTTTGAGACATGGGGAGCCCTCGTTGTCGACCGGCTTATTGTCGTCTTCCGACCTTTTAACAGTTTCTTTTATATTATAGATGGACCCTTTAGTCGAGGTTGTACCGTGTATAGTAGTAAAGTTTAAGAGAAAAGGAACACTACCGAATTTATTAGTAGAATAGAGTATGTCGATACCGAGGCTTTTATTAGTTTAGGACGACTAGGGGCGGAGTAATAGTGTTATCGATGGAGTGGATGATAGGAAGTTAACGTTGAAGGCGTTAATACTTAATAAGAGGGAGGACGACTTTACGGAGTAGGGGCCGTCGTAAGAGGCCGTAAGACGACGTAAAACCAAAAGTAACGTAGTAAGACTTTAAGTAAACACGGCACACATGTTATAGGGAAAGACACTCGACCAAGTTATCGATCGAAGGTCCAAGAGCAGGCCCTTTTTTAACGGACCCTTGAAAGTAGTGACCGACTAGTTTATAGACATATAATTGACGGTAGGAGATACGGTAGATACGGAAGATTAATAAGAGCGAGCGATAAGGTTGCTTTATACGTAGAGGGATGTTTTCGCCTTTTAGTTGAAAGACATCGTAGCTACGGACTTTGTAGAGTATTAAGTAGTAGTGGAACCGGGTGTGAAGCCGTTCCGTTTACGTTAACCGAAGTATACACTTACCGAAAAGTAGTTTGTATATAGAGTGTTCCTTTAGTTAAAGGAGGTAGGTTAGATTACTCCGTAAATCTTTTTATAAGGTGTGTATACTAGGTATCCGTTGAAGTCGAACGGAGACTTAAGAGTGGTAATAAATTATTAACCGGTAAACCGATTTATAGTTAAGCCGTAGTGGCCGGTCTATAAAAAAAGGGGAGTTTTTTAAACCTTAACTACGGGGAATTATTAAGTGTTCTTTTAGGCGGATATAGCCTACGGGTTTTAGGCCGTTTTAACGGAGGAGAGTAGCTTACTAACTACTACCTTCGTTACCTTTAACATATAATACGTGTTTAACCGTATACTATAAAAGATAACGGGGTCACTACACACCTACTACGTATTAAAAGATGTCGGTTTCGAAGTATAGCTTATAACGAAAGACACCGCGGGACCGGGATAGCCTAGTTTTTTTAAGTACTAGCTTTAGTGGAAGGTCGCGTTCGACTACTATATTAACGATTACGGAGGATCGGTTAAAACCTTCAACGACTTGTTTAACTTCTTTTATCAATACTACTTTTTTCGTATAATCTTTATAAGGATTAAACTTATACTTCAAAAGATTATAATGTTTTCGACGTTTATAATTTTATTAAGCTTCAAAATCTTTAAAGGATAAAAACGTCTTATTAAGAAGTACCGTAACAGGTTTACCGAGTGGGTTAAGAAAGAAAACTACTTAAAGAACGCGGGTAAACTCGACGTATTCTTTTTTATATTATTTTACTTAAAGGAGTACATTTTAAGGCGGACGGAGTACACTAATGTCTTAAAGTAGGCCTATATAAAAAAGGTGAAGAAGAAGACCCCTACCGGACGGGAGTCTGTGTAGTAGGAATAGGTGAAGTTCTAGTAGAACTAGAGAGTAGAGTAAACGAAGACGTGGACGTACCTGTACACACAAGTCTAATAAAACGTAGTTTATAACCCGATACCGGGAGTGTAGTTCTACATTGCCGTAGACACGTTTAGTATAGGTATAAGGGCCGTGTTTTTTTAAATACTGGACTAGTTACTAAAGACTTAAAACACTACAAAGCTGTTCTCTTTTATTAAAATCCTATCTTTTATATTTTAAAAGCTAATAGACGTGGAAACTCGATACTACACTAGGGAAAGGGAGGCCTTTAGTTTAGTAAGAGCCTTAGTAAAGTACCGGGAGATTATTATCGAGTTACCCTTCTTAATAATCGTGTACACTAACCACTTAAACTTGTTATCGGTGTTAAGTACGGAGGGCGAGCCGAGTAACCGTATTGCTAAGTGGATCGAATACTTAAGGATGTTCGACCTTAAAATCGTTCATTAACTAGGAATAGATAAGATTTTGTATGTTACCGACGGTTTATCTTAGTTGAAGACTACTTCGATAAATGATTTAACCACTAACGACTTTAGGAAGCCCTAGTTAATTGTAGTTACTAAAAGGGTTTAAAAGTGAAAAAGGTCGCCATTTGTCGTAAACGGTAAAAGCCGGTAGATTCGACTTATAGGGCCGAAGATTAATAAAGGATTATTACTCGTAAACGTTAAGTATTAAAACGACCCGTAGTATAGTAATATTATTACTTAGTTAACCGGAGGCGCCGGTAGATTTATAGTACGTCGACGATAACACTTAGTACGAACTTATCTTTTATACGCGTTTTACGACGGAGATTTAATAAAAAGGGAGAACGACTAGTAGGTAATCTACGTAACTAAGGAGGAAACTATGACGGCGTTAGTGTAGGTACACGATACTTACGGGTATTTAGGACTACCGATAATTTTACGTTATTTAATAAGTAACTTTTAGTGGCCGAAACGTTACCGGGACATGAAGGCCTTCTAAAAGATATACAAAGTGTACTAGGTTATTTTAGTAAACGCCCGACTTAAACTACCGTTAACGAGGTTTATTAAGGACGGCCTTTAGGAGCTTGTTAAAATAAACTACACTAAAGCTATTACGCCTTAAGGTAGTAAGGGAAAGAGTTACATTATAGTAGTAGTCGACTACTTTTTTCGGTTTATTTATACTACGCCTTCGACGATGCCTCGGATAACTATTATAGTTAAAGGGTGGAAGATAATCGCTTTTATTCTAGAATATCTTAATTAGCTTTACTACGATAATGCTAACTACTTCTTTATTAAAGAGACTAGAAAGTATTTCCAACGGAAGGGAACTAACATTTCCTATAACGTTACCTATAGCCTTTAGTTAGTAAGATTAGTAAAAAGTTTAATTAAATTAGTTAAAGATTAGTTAAAGAGATAAGCGAAAGACTAAGGATATTAAGGATTAAAGATGTAACCGGAAGCTTTAAAAGAAATTGTCCTTAACCTTAACACTAAAAGGCGCCGGGATTTACCTTATTTACTTACGGAACTACTCTTTAAATAGGATCCTAGATATGTTTAAACTCCGGGTACCTTATTTAAACTATATGTCAAAATAGCCGGGTCGTTAAATTACATAACTTTTATAAAGAGGCGCCGGTCTAAAAGGTTTAATTATATTTAACGGTAGAGAGAATAGAGTAACCTAAATTTAACGACTAAACAATAAACTAAACCGACCTTCCGGGTTAGGGACCTAGTTTAAGAGTTGATACTAAAGGAAAGGGATTCGAGACTTCGTTACTTTATCTTTTACGATTTACTTACGGTTACAAGAACCTAGACTAATTTTAAAGTACTAGTCTTTAACTTACGGTAAGTAGGACTGTAGGAAGTCGTACGCCTAATCTTACTAGTTTTAGTTTAACTTATTTACTATTTTACCCGATTAAAGTTATATCGTATATACTACCGTAACTTAAAGCTATACTAAGTACGCGTTCCTTTAAAGTACGAACCTTTAAGTAAAGAGATCTTACTTAACGAAGGATTAACCTACGTTAATAATCCGGGATTAAATCTAAAATACGACGCTAATTAAGACTTAAGAACTACCGACTCACTACGATAATAAATAGCGACGTAGAAAACAAACTCGTTGACGGCGTCCGGGTCTTCACCGTCGGGGGTTGGTGGCCTAACTCTGTGGACTTGAAAGGGTAAAGAGATAAGGTGGGAGTTGTCTTAGACCGGCCGGGTGGTTTACGACTATTATAGAATATGTCTATTTAAATATATATAGGCCCGGTCAGCTTTTTTAAGGAACTTTACTATATTATAAACTTTAAACAACGTAACTTGTAGGATAAGCCGATTATCTTTCTATTATTTTTTTACCGAAAGCTAGTTAACCTAAACTGGCCGGTGTGGTTAAGAACGATAATAAATGAGTTAATTCGTAATATTAACTTCCGCGCCGGCTTAGGAAGTTAGAAGCTGTATAAAAACTACGTCGAACTATTTTTAAAAGGAAAGAATCGTTACTTACCGACCGTACTTAACTTTACCGCGGTTTAAACACTCGTCTACGCTTTCGTTAAAAAAATTACTGTACACTTCCGTCGGACGATAGAAGAGAGAGGTTTTAGGTGGATGTTAGACCCCGACGTACTACGATTCAATAAGGAAAAAATAGTAGTGATCGTTCCCGATAAGGGAGAGATCGAGGTTCCGGACAAAACTAAAGAGCTGTAAGCGGTCTACTTTTTATAAAAGATCTTTAAAAGAACGTTACTATACTACATTACCCTACTTAACGGGACTTTAAGGATACGATAAGATAAGGCCGGTACGTTTATTTTTTAAATAAACAGGGCTTGTCGGGATAGTTACCCCGACCGAGTAAAAATAATATAGAATAACCTAAGAATAGTAGAAGTAATCCTACAGAACGAGAGACTATTTTACACTACCCTACTTTTTTATATTATTTTACCCTTTCTAATCGCGGTTCCGGGAGACTATTAAGAGGTGATTACACGCATATTTTACGAAGAAAAAAAGCTATAGTATTACGTCGGGTAACGGGGGTTTCATAAGGGTTTATTTTCAAATCATTGTTTTCAGTAGGAAAGGTCAAACATCAGTATCAAGGAGGAGGCGCCGGGTTAAGTTTGTTTTCTTTTTTTTCTAAAGGACTACAGGAAGGTCAGTAATCGGGAGTTCAAATTAACACTGGGGAGGTGGGTTATTTATTACCAGTTCGGCGTCGGGTTTTTCGGTCTGTCTTCTTTATTTTTTTCTGTTTTTAACCAGCTTTCTGTTTTTTCGATCAGCGCGCTTTAAGCGTTGCTAATCGAGGGGCCGTGTGTTAGGGGTGGCGCCTTCCCTTAGTAATCAATTAGGCAGGAGCGATGGGCGGGGAGGGGAAAGGAAGCAGGTGCCCCCGGCACCTGTGACCACCCCTAATCGCCCACATTTTCGCCCTCGTCTGGAGGGTAGTCTAGTTACCATCAACATAACACTTTTTCCACCGTCAACGCAGTCAGCGCGACACTGGCCTGGCCAAGAGTACGCCTTGTTGGCGCCTAGAAAGCTAACTGCTGCGTAGCCTTGTCGCATCCACTCTGTCAGCATTAACCGCTTCTCATCAGCGCTGTTTCTGGCACCCCACAGGGACCTGGACCGCCCCATGCCGCAGAGACCCACCCACATTTTATGTGGGACACCGGGGGGGGGGGGGGGGGGTGGCGTTAACAGGAGGTACCTTGCACCAACAGCTTTGCATTCGCAGAGGCACTCTGCCCAGGCGACCGGGCTTGGACCGACAGCAGGCACAACAGGGGTTGCATTGCACAACGGGTGGAATGAGAGGCTGAACGAGGGTGGCTTTGGAGCCTAGGGCAGCCTCGGTGGCATCGTCACAATCACAACCCCCCCTCCCTCTCGGCTTCTCTTTTTCTCTCTTTTCTCTTTCTTCTCTTGCAGTTCTTGGACCCCCCCCCCCCCCCCCCTCCTGCTTCCCCATCTCCTTTCATTTTCTCCTGAACGTGGCGGCACCCATTCAATCATTTGCCTGTTGAGCTTCAGGATCGTTCTCGAAGAGTAAGACCGGGCATTGAATCTTGCTAGATTGCTAGATTGTTGACTGTCGCAAACTGCCCTCGCCTAAGCCGCCCGCAATGAGTTACAACAACTGGGAGGGGGTCGTCGATCTCCCGGCGCCGCATGCCCGCGTGGCTGCTCGCCGGGCGCGGGTGCGGGAAGAGGGGAAAAACGGCTCCAGCTTGCCGGTCACGGTGGAATCTTCACCAAAACCTGCGGCGGCGACCGGAGGCGCAAGCTCTAGCACGCCGGAGCCGTCCAGGGTAACAGCGACGCCGTCCACACGGCCTCCCATCCCAAGAGGCCTCGCCTCACGCACCAGCCCAGCTGATGACGAGTCCTCTGCCCGCATTGTCCTCGCCGTAGACTACGGCACCACTTTCACGGGTACGCAAACGGATTGTCGTGTCTGCAGGACCCTTGGTGGAGCGAAGAAGCCGAGTACCGTGTTTTGCTGACCTCATGGCGTTGTATCGTTGTTTCACAGGCGTGGCATATGCCCAGTCTGTCGGTCGCCCAGTCGACCTCAATGACATCAACGTCGTCCAGAACTGGCCCGGAGCCTCTGAGCTCAAGGTTCCCTCGCAGATCTCCTATTCGCCCTCAAGGCAGGGCCTTCAGCAATATGGATACAGCATCGACGACGATTCGGAGGTTCTGTCCAAAACAAAGCTGGAGCTGCAGGACAGCCGCGATCGCGGTCTGGAGCTCACGACCTTTACCCAGACGCTGCACGGCTTGGCGTCTCTTCGACTCAACGATGCCAACGCCATTGCAGGCCGCATCCCTCGCCACTTGTCCAAGACGGCCGAGGACATTGTGCAGGACTACCTCGAGCGCGTCGCAGATGTCACATACGACGATATGATCAACACTCTCGGCCGCGCGGTACCCGAACAGATTCCCATCGATATGATCATCACACACCCTGCCAAATGGTCCGAGGACGCCCTAAACAAGACATATCGGGCCGCCTACTCTGCCTTTAGCGATCGCTTCCCCACCATCCGCAATGTCTCATTTGTGTCTGAGCCGGAAGCCTGCGCGCACTACACGCTGCGCGCTGCCCAGAAGGTGGACCACGCACGGTTCCGCAAGGGTGACTGCTTTATTGTTGTCGATGCTGGCGGCGGTACCGTTGTGAGTAACAAGATGGCATAAAGGCACTCCTGCGAGCGAGAAGAAAAATACGGGAGAAGAAGCAAGAAAAAGAGAACACTCCCATGCTGACGCCTTTGTAGGACCTGGCATCTTTCCAGGTTGTCGACATCGACTTGGTCAAGAACAAATTCAATATGAAGCCTGTCGGCCACATTTCAGGTGCGACTCGGCTGCTGCTGATAGGCCACCGCCTTTTTCTTTTCCTTCTTTCTGTTCGTGCTGACATGTCCCTAGGCTACGCATGTGGCTCGACCTATGTCGATGAGGGCTTCGTCAAGATCTTGAAGAGGCGCCTTGGGCCCGTCGACAGCGAACGCATTGTTGGCTCTGGCCTCTATGGCGACGGCGGTCACTTTGTGTGGAGCAAAACCGGCATGAAAGTCTACAAGGACTTCCTGCCCATCAAGCACGGCTTCAATGGCAACGACACGAAGCTATCCGAATATGTCCCGCTGCCGCGAGCCTTGGACATCAAGGACCGTGCCGAACGTGGTGTCCGCGACAGCAATCTCGAACTGACGGCCGACGACATTCGTGAAATTTTCAGCTTCTCGGTCGACAAGACCCTGGCCTTGATCGCTGCCCAGATCAGCTCGCTGGACAACGCAACTCCGCGCTGCAAGGTGAAGGTAAGTGACTGCAAGTCCCAGCTACTCCCGCTACGGAGCTGCGTAGAAACCTGACACCCGTTCCTCAGAGCATCTTCTTGTCCGGTGGTTTTGCCCGAAGGTCAGTCAAACTAAGCCCTCTCGCTAAGCTGGTGCGCCCCCCTCGCTATCATCGCTTCCATACTTACCTATGCAGTGAATATCTCTTGTCTCGTGTCTCAAGCTTTGCTAGCCAGCTCGGCATTTCTGTCGAAAGGGGCCAGGACTGGTAAGTGACTCCTGTCCCATGGGCTGCTTCCTGTTTTAGTCCTTGTCTGTTCACACCCCCTCCACCCCGGCTAATGCTTGTATCAGTTGGAGTGCCGTGTCAAAGGGTGCCGTCATGAAGGGTCTTGGGCTGCTCACCGAGAAGCCACCTGTCGTCACCCGGAGCCCGTGCTATTACGGCGTCAAAACCCGGCAGCTCTACTCTGACTGGCGCAACACCGGCGACAACTGTGAGGTCGACTCGTTGGGCGTCAAGTGGGCCACTGATCAGGTCAAGTGGTTCGTCCGCAAAGGCGACGCCATCCAGCCGGGCAAAGACCGCGTGGCCACGTACAACTGCCACTGGCTGTTGGGCCCCAAGGACTTTGCAACACCGACACCGTTGTTCTCTTCGCGCAAGCGGCAGAGTACAACTGCCAGCAGCGACGTGCAAAACGCCGTGTATCGCGACATTGTCTTTGTGACATCGCGCGAGGACGATGCGTCGGCACGGTTCAAGGAGCTCAAGCTCGGTAGGTGTCTCTCTTCTCAGTTTGCTCGCCGGCTGCCTTGATTTTGCCCGCTAACAGCGCCCAATCCAGACGATGCAAAGATCATCATCCTGCACTGCAACATGAACAAAGTGCCGCCATCGCACCGCCTCGAATATGGCGACAAGGCGAACAAGTACATGAAATTCAGCGTGCAGGTCGAGATCCGTGTCAGCACGACCGAAGCCAAGGTGACCGTCACCAGCGGCGGCACGATTGTGGCCGGGCCGGAGAAGATCCCGATGAGCGACGACTGAGTCGAGATACCCGGATGGTTGTGGGGCGGAACTCTGGCTTTTATTGTGTTTTGTACTCCGTAGCTGTTCGTGCTTTAGCCAAAGACGGCTTGGGCAGGGTTTCGCCTTGGGACTCTTTTCGTTCTTCTTTCTTTCGCGCTTTATTCTCTCTTTCGTTTATGGTATGTTGATGAATTTGTTTGAGCTTCACGGCCCGTCTTTTCCTTCTTCCTGCTTTTGGACTTCGCGGTACATTGCACACATTAGACCAGGTCGCGCCTTCCCTTACTTTTGGAAGGCGGCAGTATCCAAGAGCACCTTTTTGGGTGTTTTGGAGCGATGCGCAGCACACAATGTGAACTACATGGACCGATACTCGCTTTCCCTATTAGGCAATGGCGACCCACCCATCCCAGATTGCGATAAGATTGCAACCGCTCTTGCCATTCGCCGAGCATTTCCGGCAGTTTAGCAGTGGCAATTGCGAATGAGCCAAAGCCGTGACTAAATCTACTGCACTTCCGCGAAAAGGCGCTGCCGGGGTCTATCACGTGCGGTTCTCTGCCTCCTCTCCAACATCGTATTTTCACCCAAAGGCCAATCATCCGATCGATCCGCACAATACAATCTACACGACCTCTTCTAGTCTTTCTCTCGTTTCTCGTTTCCCGCGATCCCACCGACACAACCCCCCCGGGGTCCCCCATCTTCCCCTCTATTCTTGCAATGGCATAGGAAGCCACCCCCCCCCCCCCTCCTGACCCTCAACGTACCTCTCCCAACCCAAGAAGATGGATGGTGTCACAAAGAAGACGGCATCTCGGGCCGCAGCAAACGGCACTGGCAGAACCCGAGCGTACTATGGATACTCGCGCAACGGCTGTGCCAGATGCAAGCAGCAAAGGGTAGGAATCAGCCCGGACCCGCCAGTGAATACGTCTACCTACATACGTCAGACTGGTCGGCTGACCAGTGTTCTAGGTTCGGTGCGACGAACGGCATCCAGAATGTGACCGCTGCATGCGCGTAGGTGTGACGTGCCCCGGCTATGAGCAGAAGCTCCGGTGGTCGGCTAAGCACGAGGTTTTCCGGCCTGACTCGGCCGGCCAGAAGACGCAACAAACCCCGCATAGCCAAGCTGAAGCTCTGGACAAGACGGCGGCAGGCGGGACTACACCTCTGCTAGATGCCGCTGTGCCTCCCCCGGCGGTAGATTCACTGGGTGCACAACGGAGGACCCATCGACCGAAGCCACCACAGCAGCGGCAAAATGAGACCCGCCGGTCGCACCCGAGCCCCCCGTCGGCGGAAGGCGTTCAACACCAGCAGCAGCTGCCGCAGCAGCCGTTGCCCTCGCCAATAGCCACCCCCATAATACAGTCCTCACTCGGCTCCAGAAGCTCTGAACAGCGGGTAGCCATACCCCAGACAGCTCTGGCTGATGATACCCCAGGCGACCAACCGAGAACCCCATCCTGGCTCAATATATTTGATCAGCTCGCCCCTCCACTTTCAAACTTTCCCGACTTCTTCACGGGAATGAGTGGCCAATACGTGGCCGCCCAGCAGGTCCTAGAAGGTACCGGCATGCTCCATGGAAACATGACGGGCCCCGTTGGGCTGGGGGCGGAATGGGCCGCCAACGCAACCGTGGCCGCAGACGCTCCCTTTTCAGACATCATGCGGTTGAACCCAAGTGAAGCCACAGTTGCACTGCCAGACGAAGACGACGAAGTCGAGCTTGTTTCGAGAGAAAACCTTTTTTCATCGTCCCAAAGCGGCGGGGTGGGTATGTTCACTGAGGGGAGTTGGTTTCCACCGCCACATGAACAAATGAACCTGCCCCTTGTCTCCTCGTTTCGTTCGCCGTATGTGTCGAACTTGACCGAACCCATCTCGGATGAGGTGGCTGGCGAGGCCGTATTCGAGTACGGGGCTCTTCAGTCACGGGACGCCATTTTGCGCCCCGTTAAGGCTGTCCGGCCAGTTCATGCGTTGGCTCACCCTCCCGCACCACCAATACCGATGACTACCCTAAACGACATCAGCACAGTCTTGGTTGAGTTCTACTTCAAGGTGACTGCGCAGGTGTACTCTTGCTACGACAGCCGCATGAACCCGTTTCGCTCGGCTGTCGTCCGAATGTGGGGCTCGTCAAGGATCATCTTCTGTGCCCTACAGAGCATGGCAGCCGCATCCCTCGTGCAGGATTTCCCAGAGATTGCACCGATTGGCCGGCAACTACGACAAGAGGCAGTCGATCTACTTTCAAAAACGGCCACTTGGGACAGCAATTCGATGTTTGCCATACTCATGCTGGGTGGCACATCGGCCTGGCATGATTCGCGGGATCTCGGTCTACCTTTCTTCAACCAGATAGCCATCTGCCTTGCCTCGGCGCCTGCATCGGCATTTGGAGAAGAAGACGGCTACCAAAGCTACCGCTTCTTCCGAGAGTCCATGCTTTCCTGGGAAATGATGCTCGCCTTTGTGACCGACAGTGACACCATATTGACGGTGCCCGACGAGAGGCCAGACACCACTAAGCGACCTCTTGGCCCCGAGAGGATCCCAGGACCTCGTGTTCCCCATCCGTGGGCGGGATTCTGCGCGGAGACGCAGCTGGCAGTGTTGAAGGTTGGGCGTTTGATTCGGCAGCAGCGCAAGTTCGACTACGCGCATCGTTTCGTCTCCATGGCACACATCAACCAGTTGAAGAAAGACATGGCGACTGCCAGGGAACTGGAAAAGTGCTTGATAAATATTGCGCACCCGACAGAACAGTCGGTCAAGGACACAGAAGACCGCAACACCCCCGTGTGGCACCTGCTCACACTAGCTGAGATTATTCGGGACGCCGGCCTCGTCCAGCTGTACCATGTCTTCCCCGACCTGCTCACTGAACGTGTGCGAAGAGACGGGAGAGAGGCCTACAACAGCTTGTCGCATCTCGGGGCACCGTATGGAGACAACAGCAGCAGCGGTAGCAACAACTATGCTGGCGACGAACGCAGAATCGGGCAAGAGGACCGCAGCAAGTGGCTCACATCCTTTGCCTTGCGGAGTCTCGAGATGATGATGACGATTCCACTGGAATCAGGAACGCGTGATTTCCAGCCCTTCCTGTTGGTTGCTTTGTGCAGTGAGCTACGGAAGGCGCGCCGAAATGGGGCAGGCCGAGGCCCTGGTGGAATTGGTTCCTCAGGCAGCAGCCACCCACTGCATGCAGTCTTCAACCTAGACATGGAAACTGTGGAGGTTACACGGGCCCGCGCATTCATTCACAGCCGCCTGACGGCATTTCTACACGCCCTACCCCCAAAGCCGATCTTGACATGTCTCAACATTGTCAAGGAGACTTGGAATCAAATGGACAAACAGGCCGAAGCACGGGTGGAACAGGGATGCAGCTGGATGGGTGACGAGGGCGAGGCTGATGTATACTGGATGGATGTCATGATCCAAAACGGCTGGGAGACGTTTATGGCCTAATGCCGGAGTCCTCCGTGAGCAAAGCCGGCAGTCCCATGGGGATTCGGGAAATCCTTACCCAAATAGGAAATTTCTTACGACGGCTTCTGGTTCGGCGAGTGTCTCCATTACTGTTTTTCGGGGGGAATGTCAATGACCAATAAAGTTTAGTAGACAAGCTCTTTCCAGTCCTAGTCTCGGGCTTATCTTTTATCATAGAGCAGGCGGCATGTTGCACCATTGGTTGGAGTGGCTGCCCTTTTGTCCCTAATAGAAGAATACTTTCGATTTTTGTTATTGGTTATCAGTGGGAGCGAGGATGGGATGACCATGACGTTTTGGAGGGGGGGCAAAGATGGCCGTTTAGATAAGGCGGATGAGGACGAATGGATCCAAGAACTAACCCGAACCGAAGAAAGGAAAAGAGTTGGCGCTTTACATGAGAATCCCAGCACCGACTCATTCCATGGTTGCCAAAGAGAGAGGACGGTTTTTTTTGTTGGATATTTAAAGAGGCCCAAGACAGCTCCTATTTTGTTATGTTAACGAGACTTTGAATCATTGTCTCTGCGTCTCCATACTTCCTCCCTAGGACCCTGCCCCTCCCATCGTTTTGCCACTTGCGCTCGCATCGCCATGTCTCCTCCCCACCCGTTCGACCCTCTCTCGCCGGCCGAGATAGAGTCGGCCGTCACGCTTGTCAAGAAGACCCACGGAGAAGGCCTGCTCTTTCATGTGGTGACACTGCAGGAGCCGCGCAAGGCGGCCATGTCGGCGTGGCTGGCGGCACCTAGTACCGCCCCCCGGCCGGCTCGTGTCGCCGACGTCGTCGTCATCTCAAACCGATCTGGGGCGGTGTACGACGGGCTCGTCGACATCAGCACGGGGACCATCACGGCATGGGAGCCGCTGTCGGGCGTGCAGCCGATTGTGAGTGCCGCCGCGCCGCCGGGACAACGGCTGCTGCAGCTTCGTAACCTCCAAAGACGACTTCAGCTAACCTGCGCGCCGGCTTGTTCTTGTGCACATGTAGATCACCATGGAGGAGCTTCAGCATGTGGAGACGGCGATCCGTAACGATCCTGGCGTTATCGAGCAGTGCGTGCTCAGCGGCGTGGCCCGCGAGGACATGCACAAGGTCTACTGCGACCCGTGGGCCATTGGCTACGACGAGCGCTACAGCAGCAACGTGCGCCTGCAGCAGGCGCTGATGTACTACCGTCCGGACATTGATAACACGCAGTACCAGTACCCGCTGGACTTTTGCCCCATCTACGACGGCAACAAGAATGCCATCGTGGCCATTGACATTCCCAAGGTGCGCCGCCCGCTGTCTAAGGAGGCGCCTCTCGACTACCACCACCTGGCACAGGAGCGGCGCGGCGGGTACCGGACGGATCTCAAGCCGATCAACATCACGCAGCCCGAAGGCGTGTCTTTCTCGGTGGACAACAACGAGGTTTCCTGGCAGAACTGGAGGTTCCACGTCGGGTTCAACTACCGGGAGGGACCCGTGTTCAACAACATCCGCTATATCGACCACGACGTCGAGCGGCCAATTTTTTACCGGATGTCTCTGGTCGAGATGGTGGTCCCTTAGTATGTCTTTCCATGTCTCTCCACTCCTCTTTCTCTCTTCCCCTTACGCTCCCCTCCTCTCCCTTTATCTCCCACCGTGATTCCTGGTATTGATGCTGATCGGCCTGACACGCACAGCGGAAACCCTGAATACCCCCACCATCGCAAGCATGCGTTCGACCTCGGCGAGTATGGCGCCGGCTACATGTCCAACAGCCTGTCGCTGGGTTGCGACTGCAAGGGCAGCATTGCGTACCTGGATGCGGCGCTGCCGACGCGGTCAGGCGGCGTGCGCACGATCAAGAACGCCATCTGCATCCACGAGGAGGACGACGGCATCCTCTTCAAACACACAGACTTCCGTGACAACTCGACAACGGTGACGCGCGCGCGCAAGCTGATTGTGCAGAATATCTTCACTGCGGCCAACTATGAGTATGCCGTGCAGTGGATTTTCCACGTATGTTTCTTCTTCCTTTTTCATTTATTCTTCTTCTTTCTCCACCACCTTAGCTTCTCTTTATTGCTTCTGTTGTCACTCGCCCGTGTTCAAACGACGCCCGCCTTAGGTATTGCTCTTTGCTTACAACTGCCTGCAGCAAGACGGAACCATTGAACCAAACATCCGTCTGACCGGCATTCTCAACACTTATGTCATGAACCCCGGCGAGGACACCCACGGCTGGGGCACGCAAGTGTACCCAGGCGTCAACGCCCACAATCACCAGCACCTGTTCTGCCTGCGCATCAACCCCAACCTCGACGGCGGGCACCAAAACTCGGTGTTTACATCCGACGCGGTGCCGTCGGCACACCCCGTGGGCAGCGCCGAGAACTTTTATGGTAACGCCTTCTACGCCAAGCGCACGCGCTTGGAGACGACCAACCAGGCCAAGACCAACTTTGACTCGTCGACGATGCGGACGTGGGACCTGGTCAATGAGAACAAGATCCACCCGTACAGCGGCAAGCCGGTCTCGTACAAACTCGTTAGCCGCGAGGTGCCCACGTTGTTGCCACAGCCCAACTCGCTTGTGTGGAAGCGTGCCGCTTTTGCCAGACACACGGTGCATGTGACTAAGTGTAAGGCCCTACTGTCCTCTTTCCTCTCCCTGTTCCCATCCCGTCTCTACCATCTCCTCTACGGACGTAGAATGAGGTACCCCTTCTAACTGCCGTGCATGGTTCTCAGACGTCGACGACCAGCTATATCCAGCCGGCCGGCATGTCCCCCAGACGTCCGGTGAGCCATCCTTAGGCCTGCCCGAGTGGATCGGCGAGGGTACTGAGTCGATCGTCAACACGGACGTGGTTCTGTGGCACACATTCGGCCTGACGCACTTTCCCGCACCCGAGGACTACCCGGTGATGCCGGCCGAGCCGATTGTGCTGCTGCTCCGCCCGCGCCACTTTTTTGCGAGCAACCCAGTCATGGACGTGCCACCGGCGTACTCGATCACGCCGAGCCAGGCGCTACTGGCGGCCAGCGCCACCAAGAAGGATGGCGGGAACGTGTACGATGCGACGGACAAGCTGAGCAAACTGGTTGTGAGTGGCAGGGCTTGCTGCGATGCGTAGAGAGAGAGGCAGAAAAGATAGAAAGAATGGGAGAGAACGTTTTTTGGCTTCCCGATCTTGAGCGAAAACAGAGACTGGAAAAGATACAGAAACACACCGAAAGCGGTGCAGTGGGCAACAAAAGCCTTAGCAGCGGAAGGGTTCCTCCCCCTTTCCCACGAGAGACCGCATGTGATTCTTAAAGTGGCGCCTCACGAGTCGCAGGTCATCGGAAGCTCGATTGTGAAAGAAAAGGCTTGAAAATCTAAGTGGAGGAGGAGTTGCTGTGCAAAACATTGCAGACGGTGTCGCGAAGAGGGGTTGGGGGGGGGGGGGGGTGGGATTAAGACAAGGCTGAGGATTCAAGTCACCCTATTGGCCCTAAGCCTGACGAGGCTTTTTCTGGTCTCTGATGCGGGCTGCGCCCCTCTCGGTCAGCCAAGTCAGACAGTGCTAGGACACTGTGAGCGTCCCCGCTGGGGACAAAATGCACAGTGCGGAGAAAGTGGACATATTCAAGGGTCTCGCCTCGCCTATGCACGGAGCAGTATGGAGAAAAATGATGTTGCAATATTGCTAAGACAAAGTTGGCGCCGCTGCTTTGCATCCCCCCCGGTTATCATCCATTCTCCCCTCCCTTGCCCATGGAGGGGTGGAAGGTCGCAGCCTATCAGTGGCCCGTCACCAAGGCGTAACAAGCCACACCCCTCTTCCCCCAGGCGCCCATGGACCGCAGGACGACAGAAAGTGGAAGAAGTGTAGACGATGTCGAGGCGAGGAGAGGGAGAAGGGGGGGAAGCCAGAGGTCGAGACAGCCCTGCTTTCCTGGAACTCCTGTCGTTATTTTCCCTGTCAAATGGCTTTAGCTTGGAACTGCGTCGAGAGCTCCTGTGGGCTCGAGGCCTAACAGACCAGCTTCCAGCTCCGAAGCCAATGTAACTCGGGACACCCCGTAAGCCTAACAGAAAACCGGCTGTGGGCCTAGGTGGACTGCGGAATGGGAAATGGCCTCATCGGAAAAATGGCTGCTGGGAACAGCCATGCCCCCTTTCCTCATCAGCACGAGCATTTGGACAATGCCTCAGTGCACTACGACGGGGTGCTTGGGGGCTTAGGCTACATCCTCTAGCTCTCATTATTCCCACCCCCCCATTAAAAATGTATCTTTTTTTCTGGACGTCAGTATCTTCCTAGTCCAGCCTCAAAGCCTAGGAAGGGGCCACGCTGCCAGCATTAGGCGATTGTGCGGCGGGGTGCTACTCAAGACATGGGCCACTGTAGAAGCGCCTGCAGGTTTTGGTCAAGGCAAGGCTCACTGCCAGGCTCGTCTTTCTTCTGGGCGCGAGGCGGCCCTCGGCTGGGGCTGTAACCCTCGCCGGTTGCGACGTATGTTGCTGCTTCCTTGGCCTGTCTCTCGTCACCGCCATAGAGCGTTCTCCTCTACCGAATATCTCTTCGATTGCCTTTTTTTGGCTTCTTCTCTTTCGTTGCCTTGCCTTTTTCCAGGGGCGGTTCATTCAGACGAGGGCTGCTTGGTGCATCAGACGATTGCCGTGGTTCTGTGGCTTTTGTCGACCCTCTTCGCTTTTCTCTCTTCTTCAACCTCGAGCTCGAACATCGTGGACACAGTCTGTCCCCCCCCTCTCCCTCACACGTCGCCAAAATGACGAGCAGAATGAAGCGCCTCTTCTCGACGAAATCGCCGCCGACGGCGGTGCAGCCCTACGGAGGAGGCATGGACGGTGTGGTCAACCACAGCAACATCCTCAATTCCAACCCTGTGCCGTCCTTGGCCGACCTGAGTTTTGGTAGCCGGGGCAGCGGCGGCTCGGATGGGCGGTCCAGCTCGCCGCCCCCGCCGCCCGTCTTCGCAGGGTACATGGGCGGCGCAGGTGCCAACAATTTCGGAGACATCGGGGCAGCCGGCACACGCCCCCCGGCAGCAGCTTTCCAAGCCGACTACTATACCCTTAACGGCAACGGGCTCCCTCCGTCCCAACAGCAACAGTTCCCCCCCCAGGGCGCGTTCCAGAACTACAACGGCATGGGCCTGAACGGGCTCGCCAACGGCGGCGGTGGCCACAGCCATAACGGCAGCATTGGTGCTGGCAGTATGAATGACGGCGGCAGCGTCAACGGCAGCGCGTACACCGGCATCACCTTCCTCAACTCGATTCCGCCGGCGCCGAGCGTGGCCGGTACGGACGACGGGCTCTCAGCCAACACCGGCAACAGCAGCAGTGAGCACTACAAATATGTTCCGCTGCCGCCGCAAGCAGCCGTCGCGGGGCCGCCGCAGCTGCCGCCCAGCAACCACTCGACCAACTCGCTGCCGCAGAACCATGCCACGCCGCCGCCACCGTTTTCCACTGGAGCTGTGGCCCACCAGCACCCACAGCACCAGCCGTCATACAATAACCTGTACCAGCAGCAGCAGCAGCAGTACGAGAAGTTCTCGACGGGCCTGCCCGGTGGCTCGTCGCCCTTCCCACCCCGGCAACAGGCCCCGCCCCAGGCCCAACCATCCAAAACCCACCGACTACTCGGGAGTCGGTCACGGCACCAGCCTCCGCCGGCCGCCGCCACCCCGCCCGCGGCTTTGGCAGCGTCGACCCAGGCGTCCTTTGGCGCCCCCCCACAGTCCTCCCAGCAGCAGGCCATGAGCAATGTTGAGGTCACGGCCTCCGACATCCGCGACACCACCTACATGCTGCGCCAACTGTACAAGATGGAGCTCTTCATCCACGGCGAGCGCTACGCCACCCACGAGGACGACCAGAACGAGCGCACTGAGATGCGCCGCAAGGCTGACCTGCTGCGCAGAGAAATCGAAAACAACGTCAACAGCTGGCGCATGTCGGCCGGCGCCCGGTGGACACGCGAGGAGATGCGGCACGTCGAGTACAGCGTGCAGCTGATTGGCTCACTGCGAACGTTGGGCTTGAGTGAGGACGAGGATGCACGGTAAACTGGGTGGGTGTCAAAGCCAGGAATGAAAGCACAGGCGGTAGATTATGATCTTCTCTCGCCTGGTTACTTCTCTTTTGCTGTCCTTTTCTTCTTCTTTTTTGCTTCCCTTTCGCATCATGTCTCGTTTGCGGTTTTACCTCCTTTATTGCTTGGCTCTACCTTCTATCGGGTTCTTTTATACTTTTCTTCTCGTAGGTGTTAAGCAGCGGGTAGTCTGAAACTTGCTTTGGAGATTGGGGAAATACATGATCATGAGCTCTGAAAAGAGGAAATGCTGGGCGAAGAATGCCCCATATTACAGGGAAGCAATATTACACTACAAGACGCACTGCGTACTACGTATCCCAGTGGACAATGAGAATCGCTGGCAGTGTGATAAGATAAGATAACACCAGGCAAAAAAAATGGCGGTGGAACGCGGCAGAAACGAACTTTGCAGTGCAAAAACTTTGTTTTCCTAGAGCCACTTGCAAGAGTCCTCCTTACTCAAAAGCTTCACTTTTCGTCAGCTTGCCGCGGCACCGAAACCCGGTAAAATATGTACGCACGCTGGGTCCCACAAAAGAAGGATGCCGGTAGCACACCTCGGCCAGCCGAGACGCCTTCCGCTCCCGTCAATGGCGGCGTAGCAAAGGCGCAGTTCGGCCATCCTCCACCGCCGCGACCGCAGCCGCAGACACTACCGACGCGACCTTCCCCCGTTGCCCCAGAGCTGACACCACCTCCGAAGAAACGCAAGATAGTTTTCGAGTACAGCAATGAGACGCCTACAAAGCCGCTCAGGCCGGCCCTGCTGGACGGTCCGGCCGCCAGCGGTGAGCCGGACCGGGCAGTCAAAATGCTCAAGCCGGGCAGCGCCGACGAAGACACTAAGATGACGACACCTCCGCCGCCGTCAGAGAAGAAGAAGCGCAAGAGGAGGCGTAAGTCGAAGAAGAGAGGCGGGGCTGACGAGGACGACGAGGGGGATGACGAGGGGGGTGGCGAGGGGCCGGAGGGTGAGGACGAGAAAAAGAAGGCCGAATTGACAGAGAGGCAGGCGCAGAAGGAGGGGGAGGAACAGGAGAAGAAAAAAGACGATTCAAACGAGGGAGACGAAAAGGACGAGCAAGCATCTAAAAGGAAGTCAAGAAAGGAGAAACGGCCCAAGAAAGCGCCCGAGCCGGTCGAAGAGGTCGAGGAGCTCTCCTTCCGCCACAGGGCGTTGCTAGAAAAGAAGGAAAAGTCTTTGAAAAAGGCCCAGCAGGTGGCCGAGACCAACCACAATGACCCGAGCGGTGCCGACGACATCCAGCCACCTGCCGAGCTCCACGGCCTCGGACCCCTGCCTCAGCCCGATCCCGTGGCGCAGGGTCTCGTCAAGCCGTCCTACGAGACCTTGCCGCCGTGGCTCGCCGACCCTGTCCGTGTTGCGCCGACGGCCCGCAAGCCATTTTCCGAGCTGGGCATCGGCCCCGAGTACGGTATCGACGACCGGGCCGGGGTGGTTCTCCGCGAACGGGGCTGGCCGGATGCTTTTGCCATTCAGACGGCCGTGATCCCAATGCTGCTACCGTCGCAGAAAAATGGTCCCAAGGACCAGGGCCGCGGCGATCTGGTCATCTCGGCCGCCACAGGCTCGGGGAAGACGCTGGCCTACGTGCTGCCGCTGATCCGTGACATCAGCCGGACGCGTGGTGTCGCGCGACTGCGCGCCATCATTGTCGTGCCGACACGCGAGCTGGTCCAGCAGGTTCAAGACGTCTGCGAGACCTGTGCCAAGGCCTATGCCTCCTCTTCCTCCTCTTTAACTAAGAAAGTTCGCATTGGTGTCGCCATGGGCAGCCAATCGTTCAAAAAAGAGCAAACCGCCCTGGTCGAGGAGGACTTTGTCTTCGATCCCAGCGGCTACGCCGACCTTTTCACGAAGAGAAAGCGGTGGCCGTTTGGCAGCGGTAACGGCTGCAACGACCGCGACCACGACGAAGACGAAGTCGACGATTTCTATTTAAAGTCTATCGGCCTGCCCGATCCGGACGGCCTCGCGATGCCCTCCTATGTTAGCAGCCATGTGTCGAGTATCGACGTGCTTATCTGCACTCCAGGACGCCTCGTCGAACACATCCACCAGACGCCCGGGTTCACGCTCGAGTTTGTGCGCTGGCTCGTCGTTGACGAGGCCGACAAGCTGCTGGGACAGAGCTACCAACAGTGGCTGGAGGTGGTGATGAGCCGGCTGCACCAGCAGCCACAGACCCAGTCGCAGCAGGGGATACATGAGAACAACCGCCATCTTCCCGCCCTGGGAGCTCGCGACTTTTCTGACGCGTGCGAGAGCGGCGTCCGGAAAGTCGTGCTGAGTGCCACCATGACGCGCGACTTGAGCCTGCTGAACAGCCTCAGGCTTAGCCGTCCAACGCACATTATTCTCGAAGGAACACGACATGCGGTGACGACTGATGTGGGTGCTGGTGGCGACTCTGCCACCAAGTACGTCTTGCCTGAGTTGTTGAAAGAGTCAGCAATCAAGGTGCGCGACGAGTCGCAGAAGCCGCTGTACTTGGTGGACCTGCTCAGCAGTCCCCTTCTGCTGGCAGGCGGTACCGTTGGCGACGCTACAAAGGTAGAGAAGATGGTTGTCGACAACGATACGAGCGACGAGGAAGGTGACGACGATAACGACTCGAGCTCGTCCAGCGACAGCGACAGCGACAGCGACGGCGACGGCAAGAGTGATGGTGATTCCACCAGCGACGACTCCAGCGACGACTCCAGTGACGATTCCAGCAGTGTGTCCAGCCACGGAAAGTCAACCAAACAAAAGCCCGCCACATGTGCGAGGCCGTTCAATAGCACTGTCTTGATCTTTACAAAGTCCAATGAGAACGCCCTGCGCTTGTCCCGTCTCCTAGGCCTCCTAGCACCGGGGCTGGCCCCCTTGGTAGGAACCATTACGTCGACAACGCGTACGTCGGAGCGCCGCAAGACGCTGCGCCAGTTTGGCTCCGACCGTGGAAAGAAGTTGCGGGTTCTCGTGGCTACAGACCTAGCCGCGCGCGGCATCGATCTGCCGCGCCTAGACCACGTCGTCAACTACGATATGCCGCCGAGCGTCGAGTTCTACGTGCACCGCGTCGGCCGGACGGCCCGTGCAGGCCGTACAGGTCACGCGTGGACCTTGTACACCAAAAAGGAAGCTGGCTGGTTCTGGCCTGAGGTGGCGGGTGAGGGGAGAAAGGCACCCCCCGGACTCTCTTCGACGTCATCGGTGCAGCGCGCCAACAAAGTCGCCAAGGCTGTTGTGGGCGGACAAACTGCGGGTGACGACGAAGACGAAGACACTGAAGAAGGCACCACTAGCGGCGCGCGTGCATGGTTTGGAAAGGCGCGAGTCGCTGCATATGAGGCATCGCTTGAGCAGCTTGGTCGTGAGGCTGCTGACGGGCGGAGAAGGTAAAGAGGCGGAGGCACCAGCAGTAGCTTTTAAGAAGGAGCATAATCAGCATTGTAGACTGGCGTTTAATAATCTCACAAAACCATATCCTGAAACATATGGGCGGCAACTAAAGCCCAATCTGCAGAGAAAAAAGGGGAGAAAATGATGTTTATGGTGACAGTAGCCGTTATTGTTGTTGCCCCTTTAAGCCGTCACTGGAAACGCCTCAAGAAAGGTTGGATAGCCCATATTATCCATGCTTGGTACCTCGGACTCCCAATCCCACATCTGGAATAGGGACGACTCGCCAGCCTCCACGGCATCTAGACCGTGAGCAAGCGGTGGCTGCGGCAGATCGTACCGCGGTGCGTTGTTTGCAGGCAAGAGGGTAGCCGACGCCTCATACATATTTGGCCTCTGGTGGACATAGCCTTGCGGTGTCATCCCCGTTACTGGGTTGTTTCCAGTCGGCATGTCTGTGTTGCTCTGATCTGCCCCCGGTGTAGCTCCAATCGACATCGCCTGAGTGCTTTGCAGACTTGGTGAGCTCTCTTCCGCCACGGTTGGCAGTGCACGCGGCACAACAACATTGCTGCTGCTGCCGCTAGTTTTCGGGGGCGGCACACTCGCTTGTGGCTCGTGTCGGTTCCGGGCTTGCTGCCTTGCCATCGGGTAGACGCCAAGAGGGTTCAGAATGTACTCAAGCGAGAACTGTGGCGCATCTGTAGTCGTAGATGCGCCTGTCTCTGCGGAAGACGACTGTGCATCGTCCAAACCAGCAGCTCCCAGCTGCTCGAACTTTCGTAGAGCTTGTCGTGCCGACTCATAATACAAATCTGCTTTGATATAGGATCGCAGGAAATCGAGAATGACCATGTTGCTTAGGAGAAGGCGGTGGTGCTGTGGTAGGTTTATGGGAACCATCTGGGGATCTATCTTGAAGGCTGCACTGTTGCCGTCTGGCCCGTTCGGCCCGTTCACTGAAGCCCTGCTGCACAGAGCCTGCCATGAAGTCATCGTCATTACCAGCACACTGCTGCAGACCTGCGCGTGCATCGCATACGGCGTGTCAACCAGACCCAACTTGTCCATCTGCCACAGTTCCTCGAGCAGTAACGCAATGGCAACGGCCCGCGTGCTGCACATCTGGTGGCAGCGCACCAGGAAGCCTAGGGGTGCATGCGTGCGGATCCAGAGGGTTGCGTGGTGCGGGAACACCAGGTTGGCCACACCGACACGATACAGATCGTTGAATGTCTGCGAAATCAAAATGTGCAGGCCAAAGTACAGCCCCAGCCGGCCGGACCCTCCGGCACCCGACCACCCTGACCAGCGAAGCAAGATCGTGTTCTCTGGGCACATTGTGAGCTCGTCCGGGATTGACGCCTCGAGAGCGCGCAGGTCGTGGTCGAGGCGCGCAAACCGGCTCTCGCGTGGGTCCGCCGACCAAGGCACGTCGCCCTGCAAGTGCTTGACGTACTTGAGCACCTTGGCGCGGACAGCCATGGCGCGTATGTAAAAGGCCCGCAGGTCAAGGTTCCGGCCATTGGCCAGGTCGGCGGTGTCGGGGTCGACAAAAGGCAGTAGCCGCCCCGGCTGTAGCATCTCGGTGATACAGGCTTTGCTGCGCACAAACAGCTCCTCGGTGCAGGGGAGCTGCACCTGGATGTCGGCCGGGTTGACAAAGCGCAGCTGGTCAATTCCGCACTCCATGAACGCATCCTGCATAAAGCAGCACCAGACCAGTCGGCGGCGGCTTTCTTTCGTGGCCCAGGACAGGGCTTCGTTCACCCCGCCGCTGCCGCTGCTAGAAACTCCCGGCAATGATGGCGCCCTCCGCTGCGACGGCAGATCGCAGTCGTGCTCGAGGTTGAGCTGCAGTATCTGGACGTGGCGCGCAACCACACCCGATAACATAAAGGCCTTGGCGTACTCGCCACTCCGCAAGTAGTACTCGTGCACGAGCATCTCGGTCATCAGGCTCTCGACGTCGGGTGTCCCCAGGTGGTCAAAGACTCGCTGCATGGCCGTGGCCGCCCAGCCACTACCAGCGTTGTAAAAGTGGCATGCCGGGTCGGTGTTGCTTTCCGACGATGGGGCGCCCGGCGTTGGTGCAGTTGCTGACACGGCCTGGGCATAGTGGAACGGTGCTGCGAGGGCGCATACGGCGTGCACGAGGCCATACTGGTCTTCGTAGAGGGCTTGGGGTTCACGCAGTCGCTCAAGAAACGTTGGCATATGCAAGAACCCCATGCACCGTAGAGGGTGGATGCGCGCAAAGAAGCTGTCGACAAGGCCGCGTAACCGGTCGATGGACGGCAGATTGGGTGCCACGAGCCATGGCGGAAGCGGGGGCGCGGGGACAGAAGAGAAAGTCAAAGAAGATGACGGCAACAGCGATGACGACGACAGCCCAATCGAAGTCGAAGCTGATGACGCTGATTCGTGTTCAGCCAAGACAGGAGACGAAAGGCCCTTGAAGGAGACCTTCGGGGAACCCCCGACAGCAGGGACCGCGTAGGAAGGATCATGGGCATTGTCGGCCCCCGTGCTGCTGCCATCTCGCCGACGACCGTCGTAGATGCAGGCAATTGACCGCCGCACGCACCGGCCGCAGCAGACGCCGCCCGAGCACTTGGCCTTGGCCCGTTTGCAGGCCGTGCAGGAGCGCAGGATGCGGCGCCGCTGCAGCCCGGCCTGTGTAGTCGTGGATGAGGCAGCCGGTAAGGCTGAGCGCGAGGCTGTCGCGAGAGATGCGCGACGGGAGCCGACACCGACACCCGGTCCCCCCGAGGCGGAAGTCGCGGCGGAGTCCACATAGCTGCATTGGGTCCCGAACTTGGCGCAGTTTACGCACGTGACGGGCCTACGGTCGCATTTGATCTGACGGTCAGCAGGAAGGAGCAGCACGACGGTTGATGTCCCGATTGGGACGCGAGGAGCATCCCGCCTTCCAGCGTTCCCCCCCCCTTCCCCTCCGCTCCCCCTCCCCTCCTTTTCCTCCGTCTTACCTTCCTTCGCCGGCAGATGAGGCAGCTGGCGGACTCCATACCGCTGTCCGTACAATCTGACGTGCGCCGAGGTCCTGCCGGCGCTGCGACAGGACGAGATGCGTTCCGTTTGGTGAGGAGGCTCGGTCGTTGTCCGTCGATGCAGTGGGAACGGATTTTTCTTTTGGCGCCTTTTTTCCGGCCTGAGCCTCACTGGAGACGCAGAAACCGAGCCCAGCGAGCAGCAATTAGGTTTTGATGCAGCACGCGATAACACTCCGCATTGGCGCCATGGACGGCCAGATGGAGCCAGGAAGAAATTGATAAGGGCGGCGAACACGCTGCTAGTGAAGGGTGGTGCGCAAGCGATCGCCGGAGCTAGGGCGACCCGCCATCTGGGGCAGTACTACTTGGCACACCTGCTTTCCCATGGACAGCGGAAGTCGGCAGAGGCTGGCCTGGGGTGTCTGGGGGTGTCTGGGGGTGTCTGGGGTGCAGGGCGCGGAAGAGAGCTGACATCCTGGAGCTGGGTCCGGAATGCGGGAAGAGAAACTCGTGGTTGCATCGCCGGGATGGTGGTGACGACGAGCCTCACGCGCCATCTTGACAATGACGGGGGAGGGCGTTGGCCTGTCATCAGGACGCGATGGGATGGCGTGCTTACATGATATAAAGAGCCGTCAATATTCATGAAAGAAAAATCATGGGCTGGATTGAGACTTTCTTCTCCTCAACCCTCCGGAGCTCGTCGGCTTCCATTCAGACCTCTTCCACCTCCCACCCACTGCACCTCCCCTGCCATGAAGCTCCTCTCCGCCCTCGCCCTCCCGGCCACCCTTGCCACGGCCTTCCGTGTCTATGACAGCACGGCCTACACCAACACGTCCATTGGTTTTGGCGCATCCAGTATCAACTGGATCCCCAACTATGTGTGCACACCACTGCTCGCGAATGGGTCGCTCCCGGATGCCGACACCTGGAAGGCCACGGTGCAGCAGTGGGTGGTCTACCCGGGCTACCCGCTCGTGCTCGACTGCGAGCAGCTCTACTTCAACAGCGCCAGCACCGCGGACGAGAACTTGCTGTGGCTGTCCACACTACAGACGTGGGCCGCCGATGTGGTCCCGACGGGATCGGTCATCGGGTGGTACGGCCTCGCCGGCAACACCAACTCTGGACTGTACGACCACTACCGCACGCTTATTGCCAACCACACGCCCACGGCGTTTTTCCCGTCCGCATACACCTTTACGTCCAGCTTCAGCACTTGGAAGAGCTCGCTGACGAGCGTGCTGTCCACGGCCCACGCCATCAATAGCTCCATCCCGGTGGTCCCCTTCACATGGCCGCAGTACCACGGCAACTACTCGTTCTTCCCCGTGAGCCTGTGGCAGCAGGAGATCCAGTACCTGGCTTCGCAGAATACATCGTATGCGGGGTTTATCATCTGGGGTGGCAAGAACCACGCCGTTTGCAACGACACATGCCAGGCGACGGCCGGCCAGCAGCCGTGGCTGAGCACGACGCGGACCTTCCTCTCGTCACTGTACGGGCTTTACAACGGGTCGCCGACGATTGCCGGCGGCCAGGTTTTTTCTGGGCTGTAATTCATGGGAAAGGGAAGCTGGAGGATACGAAGGGGAAAGCGGTGGGCGTTCGGAAAACAGGAAGTGCCAGATCACATGTGTGTTGCTGTTGTTATCGTTGGCACTTTATGGCCACACGGAACCAGGACTTTGTGTTGGAGTCAGGGATGGAACAAAGCCTAGATGACGTTAATAACTGGGGGGGGGGGGAAATAAAAGTACTGCTGCGATGAACAGTTGAGACAAACCTGGGCAAAGAATAATAATAAGAGCGTGAACACCGAGAGGGCGGTCAAAGAGCGTTAGTATCAGATGCCAACTACCTTGTCAAGAGAGGTGGGAAATGCTAGCCGTTGGATACGCAGCACAGCTTTCTTAGAATGTAGCACTCTTTCTCATTTGCCTATAGGAGCGTTGAAGATAGGGGGATGGTTGACAATGTGTTGTGTACGAAAGTTGTATTGCAAGGCTGCATCTCGTCTATGGCCAACCCCGAGCAAACATGAGTATCAGCCCAGGCCAGACGTGCGACGGCCAGTCTAAGCATTCTGTAGCTATCCTGCCTAGGTATCCATCCCCTACACCTTCTCAGGCGCCTCGGCCTTCTCTTCCCCAATCGCAGGCGCCGCCACCTCGTTGGCCTTGTCCACGGCGGCCAGCTCCTGGTCGTCGATGTTCTGGCGCACCGACAGCACACTCGGGATGGCCACCACAAGACTCGCTATCGTCAGGCCCCAGTTCATGGCAAACTGCGTCCGCGCGCTCACACCCTTGGCATTGATTCGCCACGCCATGGCGCCGCCAGCCGGCTTGAGCGCCGAGTAGGTGCCAACTATGACCGCGTTGACCGTCGGGCTGTGCGACTGTGCGCCAATGATCCAGTAACAGAAAGACTGGTACAGCGCATCGTACATGCCGTAGAAAAAGTATAGCAGCATGGGGCCCGCCGCGAGGCTGCTTTCCGTGTAGTCGATCTTCTGCTTGAGGCCGTGCTCCATACGGCGGTCGGCCCACACCTGGAACTTGAAGCCCGCACCCCAGACGGCCATGCCAGTCGTGAACAGCACCGTCCAGCCGATGAGTGCGCGCCTCCGCCGGCCGCCCAGACGCACAAAGTCCAGCACGGAGCCCATGGCGAGCCCGCCGACCATCTGCGCAATCCAATACAGAGCGCCGTTGAGGGAGCGCGTGCGGAGGTTGAACGTCGTGCTGTTGACGTCGTTCTGCTGGTATGAGTAGAAGATGTTGGCGTTGTAGAACATCGGGTACAAACAGGCGACCCGCCAGTCGGCAACAATGCGCAGAGTCTGTAGGAACGAGCGGCGCAGGTGCGCCCATGTCACGGCCTTGGCCGTCTCTGTAATGCGTGCGCCGTCGTAGCGCGTATTGAGCGCCTCGGCAGGCACCGCCAGCACGGAAAGCGCCCAGCCGAACAGCATGATGACGGTGTAGGCAATGTATGTGGAGTCCGTCACCGTACCCGAGGACGAATGGAAGTTGAGGCCGAAGCTGGCGAGCGAGCCAACGGCGCCGCCCATATTGAAGACCACCCAGAACAGGCCGATGGCGCGACCTCGCGTGCGGTCGTGTGTGTAGGTGACCATGATAGTACCCTGGGCGACCCAGAAAAAGGCGGCGCCCAGACCCAGCAGCGCGCCCGCCGCAATGATAAAGGCGCCGTTGCCTGTGCGGTTGTAGTTGAGCAGTGCGCCCGCGTACAGCGCATAGGTCCAACCCCCGATGAGCAGCGACAGACGCGGGCCCAGGTACTTGTAGAAAGTGCCGACCAGGACGAGCGCCGCCGCCGCCGTCGCTGCGTGTGTGGCCACATTAGAGTTGGCCGCAACGGTGCTGTTTACCTGGCCCGAGCCGCCCATGCCGGTCAGTGCATTGTACATGCCGGGGTTGCAGAACGAGATGAAAGAGATCAGCCCGATCTGGAACCAAGGGTCATGTTGGATGCGGCAGAGGAGGCCACGCTGGAGGGGAGCCTCCTCGGACGTCTGAGACGACATGGCGGGATGCAGGTGCAGCTTTGGGGGGGTTAAGGCGGAAGGGTTGGGGACGGGACGGAAATGAGATCCAAAACGGACGAAGAGCAGTCGCCTGGCATCGAACTGCACCCGACGATCTGTCCTGTGGACTCACACGCGACGGCGACGCATTATATATCTGGAGGGGAAGGTGGCGGACACCATGAGAAGGGATTGCGGTACACGGGGCATGACGGAGGGATGAATGGTGGAAAAGAACTGCTATCTCTTTGATAGAAGATTCAGGTCGAGCCATCTGCATCGCGAAAAAAAAAACTGGGGATCCAAAACGAGATTGGCGCGATCGCACCATCGGCGCCCAGGGAACGGTTGCAGCGACTTCCGCTGTCAGTGCCAGGAACGCCCGACTTCCGTGCCAACGGCCGCATTGCCCGGTTCCTTGGGTCTCGGGTCTCGCTACGTCAAGCTTCCCACTGCGCTTCCTGGTGCAGCGTCCTCCATATCCCGTCCTCCCATGCCTCTCTTCGTTGTCCGCGGCGCGCGGCTGCCGCTCCGCAACGTCGCATCTCGACCCTTTCCACCACGCCAGTTTCTGTCAACTTCTGTTCCTTGATTTCCTATATTAATTATGTTAGCTCAGATGATACCATTTCCAAGGGCCACGTCCAAAGACGCATTACCGTATCGAATGGGGGCCAGTTCAGTGCCGCGCAGGCCTCAGTTTTTCCGCTCGACGGAGGAGCCAACCGGAGACAGTCACGACAAGAGAAAAGGGCGCAGACGCTAATCATGTTGGCTGCGACGACGTTATGCCATGGTGCCAGTCTGGACGGACACGCTGCGGAAGCAGAAGCGGCTGCGGTAGCGGTAACAATAACAGCAACAGCAATACCAGACGCTGGCTTTGCAAAGCTGAAGGGCCATCTGGGCCTGTACCAGGACGAGAACACTGTACCCAAGAGCAGACCCATGCAGACCAATCTCCAGAATGGCCCTCCAAAAGGCCTCCATAATGGTCTTCGTGACGAGCCGGAATGTGTCTGGAACAAGGAAACAGAACCCAGCAACGACACGACCATCGGCATCAAGGAGACTACCAAGCCACACTGGCAACCAGGTTCGGGCGCTGAACCAGCAGATGCCGCCCTTCTTGGCCAACTGGAGACCGAGAGCTGCGACATCGCGTGGGCCGGCCGCATCGACATGCTCGGCACGGCCGATCTCTGTGCTGAGTTCCTACGCCACGAGGCTCGTGTTCTTCCTGCCATTTCCGCCTCACTGCCCGTGATAGCTGCCCTCGTCGAGGCCCTGGTCAGGCGCGTGCAGGCCGGAGGCCGTGTCTTCTATGTTGGCGCCGGCAACAGTGGCCGCGTCGCCTACATGGACAGCTCTGAGCTGCCTGCGACCTTTTCGGCAGACCCAAGCCAGTTCCAAGCCCTGGTGGCGGGTGGAAGTGCCGCTGTTGTGCATGCCCGCGAGGACGCGGAGGACTCTGAGATCAACGGTATCTCCGCCCTTGAGGCTGTGTCCCCCACTGCACTGGATGCTGTCATCGGCATTTCGGCATCTGGACGGACGCCATTTGTTCTTGGTGCGCTGCGCGCGGCGCGCGGTGCCGGTGCGCTGACGGCGGGCATCACCAACTGCCACCCGTCGGCTTTCGGACGTCTGGGTGTCCAGTACCTCGTGACAGCGCTTACGGGCGCCGAGTTCGTGTCTGGCAGCACGCGGCTGAAGGCGGGCACGGCGGCCAAGCAGATTCTCAACATGATCAGCACCTGTACCATGGTGCAGCTGGGCAAGACCTACCGGGGGATGATGCTCGATGTGCGGGTGCGCAACCAGAAGCTGCGCATTCGCGGCCGGCGTATTCTACGGCAAGTCTGTGGCGAGGGCACCTCCTACCTCCTCGGCAGCAACGGAAGCAAGGCTACCAACAACGTCACAATACCAAGATCTCTGTCGCCTGGACCGCACAAAGTCGACCTCTCAAACAGCGCGGCTAACGCTGCCATCGACGCACACATTGAGCGCTGCGGTAACAGCGTCAAGCTTGCCTGTGCTGTGGCCGTGTCAGGACTGGACCTGGCCACCGCCCAGGCGCGCCTCGAGAGCGTTCATGGTCACTTTTACAAGTTCTTGGAAGCGGCACAGCCCTGCCCGACACCGTTCCTCGCAGACCAAGACGATGAGCTGGTACTCGCCATCGACGGCGGGGGCACCCACTGCAAAGTTGCCGTGGCCACCCGGTCCGGCGACGTGGCCCACGCCGAAGCCGGTGCCTGCAATATCAACTGTGTGACGCTCGACGAGCTCGTGGAACAGATCCGCTCGGCAACGCTGGGGGCACTGACCCGCCTTCGTGCTTCCCGTGCGGGTATGGCAGCACTGCTACATACAGCTGTTGTTCCCGAGACCACGTTCCCCCCCTTCGCCCGGGTTTGGGCTGGAATTGCGGGCCTCCACTATGCATTCAGCCCGGATGCACTTGCATACCGACTCGAGGCACTCCTGTCCGTCTCGGTCCGTGACGGGAGTCTGCGCCTCACCAGTGACAGTCTGCTGCTCGGCGCTTGCGTGGGCATCGACGACACGGTGCAGGGAGGATTGTCCGTGATTGCAGGGACGGGTTCCGTGGCCGTTGCCTTTCGCAAGTCGGCCAACAGCCCGCAAACTGTGACACCAGTCAGCCGTGCAGGCGGCTGGGGCCACCTGCTGGGCGACCACGGCAGCGCCCTCGACATAGGCCGGCGGGCACTGCAGGCGGTTCTTGTGGATATGGAGCTGCGGCCAGAGGGGGACGGGCCTGAGCAGCAGCCGTCTGCCCTCGAACGGGCCGTGCTTGCGGCGCTTGGTGCCGAACAGGGCTCGCAGCTGCTCCCGCGCATCCTCCACAACGCCGACAATGAGCCCAAGCACAAGGTGGCCGAGATGGCGCGCGTTGTCACCGGCCTGGCATTTCCAGAGACCAATGCGAACGCGGGCCATACGATGTCCGCCTCAACGGAGAGGCCCATGCAATCTGCACGTCCTGACGCGCAGGCAATCGCCATCCTCACAGAGGCGGCCGCGAGTCTCGTCGAGAGAGTCAAGCCCCTGGCCAAATCCCACTTGTGCAAGCCTCACTCCGATGTGCTCATCCTGTCGGGTGCGCTCCTCAACCTGGCGCCGTACCGTGCACTGTTCCTGGGTGCCTGGGCGCGGCGCGGTCTGCCAGCGTTTAAGAAGACAGTTGTGGTCAAGAGTGTGACGGACTGGGCCACGGGCGATTTACTGAGGCAGACAGCAGCCGCCAGAAAAGCCACCGGTGGTGGCTCGGGGCCAAAGACCGGTGACATGGAGGACGTGGGAGCCTGTGGGGAGAATGGGAGCGGTTGAAAAGCATGGAGGCGCTTGTTTAGTAAGATACTGTAAGAGCTCTACTGTAAATAATTTGTCAGGAATCCGATTTAGCTCTGTATTTGACTGCATATCGACAAAATAGCGCTGTGAGGCTCACTGTAGCCCCTCCACAAAGCACTCTCCACACCGTTAGCCCTAGCCCGGCCAGCCATGCACGGTTCATGCGCCGCCACGTCCTCCAGAACGCGACCTTCAACGTCGTCTCGCAAAATCGACTTCCTGCCTCCAGCCGGTGAGCCTCGCATCGACTGCCGCCAACCCCCCATCCCCTTGTCTCGGCTTTGGATGGTTCCTTTCCCTTACTGCCCACCATGGCCCATCGCACGTACAACATCGCCATGGTCAGCGACTTCTTCTTCCCGCAGCCCGGCGGCGTCGAGAGTCACATCTACCAGGTCGCATCGAAGCTCGTCGACCGCGGGCACAAGGTCGTCATCATCACGCACGAGTACCCCGACCGCAAGGGCGTGCGCTACCTGACCAACGGCATCAAGGTGTACCACGTCCCCTTTCTCGTCATCTACCGCTCGACCACGTTCCCAACCGTGTTCTCCTTCTTCCCCCTCTTCCGCAACATTGTCATCCGCGAGCGCATCGACATTGTCCACGGCCACGCCAGCCTCAGCAGCCTCTGCCACGAGGCGATCCTTCACGCGCGCACCATGGGCCTGCGCACCGTATACACCGACCACTCGCTGTTCGGCTTCGCGGATGCGACCAGCATCCTGGCCAACAAACTCCTAAAGTTCGCCCTCTCAGACGTCGACCACGTCATCTGCGTCAGCCACACCTGCAAGGAGAACACGGTGCTGCGGGCGTCGCTGGATCCGCTGATGGTGTCGGTGATCCCCAATGCCGTTGTGGCAGAAAACTTCAAGCCGCTGTCCCCGGAAGAGCAGCAGCGCCTGCAAACCGAGTACCAGCACCGGCACCGGGCCCACCAGCACCGGCGTCACCCCAGTCAAGACAGCCAGACGAGCCAGAGCACAAAGCCGGGTGCCCAGCTGCAGTCGCAGCCGCAGTCCCAAGGGGGGCTAGGGGGCCAGCAGCGGCAACAATTGCTACCGCAGCAGCAGCAGCAGCAGCAGCACCGGCCGTCCTCGTCCTCGTCCACCCAACACGGTGCCTCGCCGCCCAAGCCGTCCTTTGTCAGCCACTCCGCTTTGCCACCGACACCCGCCCACCTGCTCGGCCCCCACGACCCCATCACAATCGTCGTCATCTCCCGCCTCTTCTACAACAAGGGCACCGACTTGTTGGTTGCCGCCATCCCCCGCATCCTCGAAAACCACCCCAACACGCGCTTTATCATTGCCGGCTCCGGGCCAAAGGCCATCGACCTCAAGCAGATGATTGAGCAGAACGTGCTCCAGGATCGCGTTGAGATGCTGGGCCCCGTGCGCCACGAAGATGTCCGCGACGTCATGGTCCGCGGGCATATTTATCTGCACCCCAGTCTCACCGAGGCCTTTGGCACCGTCATTGTCGAGGCTGCCAGCTGCGGTCTGTACGTTGTGTGCACACAGGTCGGCGGCATCCCCGAGGTGCTGCCGTCCCATATGACCGTCTTTGCGCGGCCCGAAGAGGACGATCTAGTTGCGGCGACGGGGCGGGCCATTGCGGCGCTGCGCGCCAACAAGGTGCGCACCGAGCGGTTCCACGACCAGGTCAAGGCCATGTACTCGTGGACCAATGTGGCGGCACGGACAGAGCGCGTCTACGACGGCATCACGGGCGCTATCAGCGAGGCCGAGTTCTATGGGTACGATCTGGCGTCGAACGGCGGCAGCTTCAAGAATGGCAGTGGTGGCGGCGCCGGTCCCGGGGGTTGGAGCGCTACGCGCGGGCGGTCCGGCGTGCAGAGCTTTGCGCTGATTGACCGCCTGAAGCGGTACTACGGCTGCGGCATCTGGGCGGGCAAGCTGTTCTGCTTGTGCGTGGTGATCGACTACCTGCTGTACCTGTTCTGTGAGTTCTGGTGGCCGCGGGACCGGATCGACATCTGCCCCGACTGGCCGAGGAAGACGCTGCAGGAGCAGCAACAGCATGACAAAGAGCACAGCAAGTGAAAGGGGGGGCGGGCGGCAGGAGTGTGCATAGGAGAAAACGTAACGATGCATTGATACCCACATAATAGAGCATGATGAAGAGAGAGCACACTAGAAGGGGGCATGGCAGCGTGAAGACCTGTCAATGTATGCAAGAGTGTCAGGCCGTCTTTACATGGCTTGTAATGGAAAGGGTGTTTACACCTCAGGGCGAATTTGAACAATGGCAGGCAAACACTTCCACATTTTGGGCTCTCAGGATGTTTGGGGCTTCTAATTATCTTGTTTATTTTATTTCTTTTTTTGAGCTTCTCTTTTATTTTTATCCTGGTAGGGTTTTGGTTCGAAAACTTTGCTTGACATAACAATCAGTGGTTTCTTCTTCTTTACTTGGGCTCATGTGAAGCTGGTTCAAGTAAAACCATCTCCTATAGTCGCCTTCCAGGTCTTCTCCTTAATAGTGCCATACGAAAAAGAAGGGACATGACGATGGTTCCTAAAGAAGAAAAAAAGAAAGATAAAAAAAAACGTACAGCAGCGGGTATTCGCTGGTCGTCACCGACCCAACTACTAATCCGCCGATTACTGGTTTAACTAGGGGAGAGCGGACGGGATCCCGTGTTCTCCAGTATCTATGGCCGTACGTGAAAGATTCTTGCTGTTGCTGAGTTTATATGGTCGTCACAGCGTGCGAGTTGATGTAAAAGTCTGGTTTCGTGATGATACATTGCAGCCCGTCGAGCTCTGTTCGAGTGGCATATTTGGCCCCGTCGCGGACTCCCCGTCGCGGACTCCCAGCACCAAACCGCCATCCTCGCCTCGGGACGATGGCGAGCCTGAATTATACATGAACAATCCCCTACCAGCCCCCGTCTTGGTTTTAACCATTTTACGCAGATCACGACATCGGATGGGAAAGACGGATGAAGATGATTCCCCCCCCCCCCCCCTTTCCATACAACACTGAGGAGACTACGTAGCCCGAAAAAAAGGAAAGACATATCAGTCGATCGAGAAAGCGGGAGCATCTATGTATTAAGACACAGTTTTGCAAGATATTGGAGGCAGGTAGCTACATAAAATAGAGAAAATAACCCCCAACGACAAAGTATGCACCGGTTACCCGGCTACGAACTGTAGAGAGAGAGAGCAAGACAAAAAGAGCATCAAAACAGCAACGAAACAAGACCGGCCAGGCTTACAAACGGCCGCGAAGCTTGATCTCAAAGGCACGCACGGGTGGGTAGACGAGGGCGGCGACGACAACAGCAAACTCAAAGCCCAGGTCGCCAACCTTGCTCGCAATGGGCCCCGTGTACCAGTTCTGGCTCATGGATGGCGCAATGAGGGCCCAGGGCACGAGCACGCCGACGAGGGCGCTGATGCCCGAGGGCAGCTTGCGGGCGTCGTCCCAGATGGCAGGGTTAAAGGAGGCCGGGTCGGCGTGGCGGAAGTAGACGAACTCGATGAGGAAGCAGGTGATGGAGGAGCCAGCATAGTAGCCGATCATGGACAAGAAGGTGATAATGGCCTCGACAATGCTCTCCGCGGCGCGATGGGCGACGCCAATTATGGTGCCAGTGGCGGCGACGGCGATCAGGATGCGGGGCACGCGGCGCATCCAGGGGACGATGCACATGACGTTGAAGGAGACGGTGTAGATGTCGCGCGCGCAGGTGGCAAGCACGGACATGCCGAGGATGACGAGGATGAAACGGCCAAAGTCGCCCAGGCGCGTGATGAGGATGACGCCGAGCACGGCGCCGATGCCGCCGGTCTCGTAGGCGCTGTGCCACGCGGGGATCTGGGGCATGGCGCCACCGATGGCGGCGCCGACAACCATGAGCAGCGAGAAGGGCCCAGCCACGCCAAAGAGACAGTAGAGGGCGACGCGCAGACGCGGCGCCGTGGGGGGCATGTAGCAGGCGTAGTCGCTAGCAACGTTGGCCCAAGTGATCATGTTACCGGCGAGCAGGGCGACGATGCCGAGGTAGCCCTGGGAGGTGTGGTTGGAGGTAGCCTGGCTGGTCTGCTGCCACAGCTGGTCGCCGGCGCAGCCGATGAGCACAATGAGGGCAAAGAGCGTGGGGATCCAGGCCCAGCGAGTAAAGGCGTGCAGCACCCTGTAGCCGAGGCAGCTGAGAACCATGGCGCAGCACATGATAATGGCAATGGCGCCGTCGACGGAGAGCGTGTCCTCGCGCACGTAGGCGAGGCACTCGGCGCCGTTCACGGAGCCGGTAACGGCGAAGCCGCCGACGGTCAAGGTGACAACGATGGTGGTCAGGATGTTGGGGTACTTGCCGAAGCAGTAGCGCGACTGGATCATCTGGCGCATGCCCGTCTGGGGGCCGAGTGTGATGATGTAGGCGGCAGGCAGGCTGAAGAGGAACTGCATGAAGACGATCATGAGCGCGGCGTCGCGCAGTGACAGTCCGTAGCCGAGGGTGGTGGCGACACCAATGCCGACGCTTGGGCGGTTGTCAGCGCTGGATGGAAGTGGGAGAAAGGAGAGACGACAAGGGGGGGGGACTCACGGAAGCAGGCTCGTCATGGACGTGCCAAAGATGGTAAAGACATTGAGATACTGCGTGTCGGTCCGCTTCTCGACGGGCACAGGCTCGACGCCGCGCATCTCGAAGCCGGCGCTGACGAGGTGCTGCCAGAAGGTCCCGCCGACCTCGGGGACGCGAAAGTCATCGTGGCCGTCGGAGGCGGCGGCGACGCCCTTGTATGTCTCCTGGGACGAGCCAACCTCGATGTCGGAGCCGGCGACGGGCGTGATGGCGTTGGCGTGGACGGCCTTTTCGGTGTCGACGGCCATGTTGAGGGTGGGGACAGGGGGGGAGTGTGTCAGATGAGGGAAGCAGTGTCTTTTCTTCCCTCCGTTCTTCCCTTTTCCCTTTTTCTTTTGTATCTGATACTGCTCTTCGCCCTTCTTCCCCGTTTCTTTCTTTTCCAGAAAAAAACAAGGGGCCACATGCTTATACTTGTGCCAGGGGTCTACACTCATCTCCTCGTATCTCGCAGCGCGTCTTGGAATGTGCGAGGACCTTGGAGAGGCCTGTCTGGCCAAGCAAATCACTATCTCTGGCTCTCTGGCCTGCTGCAGGCCCCCCGTTGACTTTTCGTCTTGTTGATATCTCGCCCGTTAACCCTGTTCACTTGTCTTTTCTTTTTTCCCCTCCTGTACCCCAGAGTCACGCCAATCCGGCCATTGCTTGGCACGTCCGGAATAGATAATGGGGGATTGGATATCAGAGACCAATGCTACCATACGAATGCTGCTATTACTACTCCGGCGATAAAGAGAGGCTGCTTGCCTCCGCTAGCGGGTGGTTCTGGACTTTACAGTGTGTGCCGGCCGGCCCGCCGTTGGCAAGCGTCCCCGATAGGCCATGTGGCGCTAGGCGGCACTTTGACGTGTACCGGAGCCGCTAATCCGGCTCTTTGTTATCATGAACCCGACGACAGGCCCACCACACAGGACCACACAAGACCGCCCTGGACGACTCAGGACCACCCCTGCAGGAGCTTCTCGACGGCCTCGGCCTCGCTGATGACGTCGGCAAAACTGGCGTCCATGTCAACGAGGTTGTGCTGCTGGATCAGTGGCGACCGGTCGCCGCAGGCACTCTGAACGATCTGGGGGAGGGTGTTAGAAAGAGACAGAGGAGACAGATAGAGGCAGAGAAAGAGAGAGAGAGAGAGAGAGAGAGAGAGTCACCATTGGCCGAAAGCCGCTGCAGGCGGCATCGAGGGCGGTCGCGCGCACACAGCCGCTGGTGCTGACGCCACACACGACGACGGTGTCGACGCCCAGCAGCTGCAAGTCGGTCGCGAGCGTCGTGCCAAAAAACGCCGATGGGTTGCGCTTCAGCACGACCGTGTCCTCGAGCGGGTGCGGTGTCAGCAGGTCCGTGTGCTGCTCCGGCGCCGCGTCCAGGCCACGCGTGTCGCCATCCTGCCAGGCCTTGATGGTGAGTGTCTTGCGCGCCTGAACGCCGGCATCGAGGAGAGCCACGTGGTTGTAGCGGACCTGGGCCCATACGAGGGGCACCTTGCGCTTGCTGGTGCTGCTGCGTGCAGCAGTGACGAGCCTCGCCATGGAGTGGATGCTCGCTGCACCCTCGGGGTTGTGCGAGAGGTCGAGGGGTGACCCCTGCTTCCAGTAGGCTGCGCAGACGTCGATGAGCAGAAGGGCCGGACGGCTGCCCCAGCCGAGGCGCTGACTGTCCGAGAGGTGAGCGGCCATGATAGCGGCAGAGAACGTAGCTGACAGATGATGAGAGCGAGAGGGGCACCGCCGAAAATGACGGTATCAAGGAATCATGGCCCAAGCCGGCCTCCAGGAGGGCGCCCTTTATCCACACCTCCAAAGGCTGTCTACTGGCTCTGAAGCTCGCATGCCGGCGGCCGGCCGGTGGTGCCGGCGGAGCTTCATTTGATTCTACGTGTTGCTCTGGCTTTTCGTTGCGTCCCAGTGCGTCTCATTTTGTCCTCATTTTGTCGCTCGCGCCCGTTCACTCTCTCTATTGCCCTGACGCGTTGTCGGGCATGCATGACCCTCCTTTTCAGTTGCCACCCCCCTTACCCCCCTCCCCCCCCCAACAAACCCCCGTGCCCGCCATGAAGGACGCTATCCACGACCAGACCAACCTCCTGCCCAAAAACCGGTTGCTGGTCGTGTTTCCGGCCCTTGCTGTGGCGCTGCTCATCACGTACATTGACCAGCAGAGCATCGGTGTCGTGCTGCCGACCATTGGCCGCGACCTCGGTTCCGCATCCACCATTATATGGGCGGGCACGTCGTCACTCATTGCCAACACAGCGTGCCAGGTACTGTACGGGCGACTGTCGGACATTTTCGGCCGCAAGGGCCTGCTGCTGGGCTGCCTCGCTCTGCTGGCACTTGGTGACCTGCTGTGCGGCGTGGCCGCGCACACGGGGCCGCAGCTGTACGCATTCCGTGGCATCTCGGGTGCCGCCAACGGCGGCATCATGGCGTTGGCTATGATGATTGTGTCCGATATCACGACGCTTGAGCAGCGCGGCAAATACCAGGGTATACTGGGCTCGTGCGTCGGGCTCGGCAACACCATCGGGCCCTTTCTGGCGGCCGGCTTTACACACGGCCGTCACACCTCCTGGCGCGCTACCTTTTATCTGATCGCGCCACTCGCGCTCGCCGTCGCCGCCCTGCTGTACGTGCTGCTGCCGCCGCAGACGATACCGCACGACGAGCCGCTGCGTCATAAACTGGCCAAGATTGACGGCTGGGGCATCGTGCTGAGCGGCGCCGGCACGGTACTGCTGCTGGTGCCCATCTCGGGCATCGGCACACAGTTTGCCGCGTCGAGCGGCCTTGTCATCGGCATGCTGACTGTAGGAGGCGTGCTGCTTGTCGCCTTCGCCCTCTACGAGTGGCCGTGCCCGCTGCTGCCGCCGTCGCTGCGCCCACACCTGCCCATGCTGCCGTTGCGGCGCCTGGTGTGCGGCAGCCGCGCGCTCGCCGCCATGCTCACGCAGAATTTCCTGATTGGTATTGTCTTTTACAGTCTGCTGTACTACCTGCCCGTCTACTTCCAGACTGCGCGCCGCTACGGCGTGCTGGCGTCGGCGGCGCTCGTCGTGCCGCTCGTCATGCCCCAGGCCATCGCGTCGGCGGCGTCGGGCCAGTACATCTCACGCAGGGGCCGGTACGGCGAGGTGCTCTGGCTGGGCTACGCACTGTGGGCAGCGGGAAGCGTGATGCAGTGCTTCTTCCGCGAGTTCCCCGTCGGCGCTGTCGTCGTCGTGCTCGTGATGCAGGGCCTCGGCGTCGGCTTCGTCTTCCAGCCGACGCTCGTCGCCGCCCAAGCGCACAGCGCCAAGCGCGACCGAGCCGTCGTCATCAGCGCGCGCAACTTTATCCGCGCCATGGGTGGCGCCGCCGGCCTCGCCATCGCGTCAGCCGTCTTTGCCAACTCGCTGCTGCAGGCGCTGCCGGCCGACCTGCCCGAAGGCGTCCGCGCCGGCATCGAGTCGTCGCTGTTTGCTGTGCCGGACTTGGCGGCCGTCTCGGCGGCACAGCAGGCAGCCGTGCTCGATGCTTACAGCCGAGCCTTTCGCAATGTCAGCATCCTTTGGGCGGCATGCATGGGCGTGTGCCTGATGCTAATGGTGTTGGTAAAGGACCGGGGGCTGACGCGTCATGCCGACGAGGGAGAGCAAGATGGGGGCCAAGGGGAGCAGGGCCGGCCGGTGGCAGAAGACAGTGAACAGGCGAAGCAAGAGAATGGTGGCAGCGTGGTCGTGCTAAGCGGGAGGCTTGCGGGGAAAAGGGGGGGAGACGGAGGATCAACAGAGGAAGAAGAGAAGGTGGAAACACTGGGAGGTTGAGTTGGGAGCATGTGGCCATCGACGAGTCTCACAAGTGCCATTCCCTCTGCACATATATCAAACTGACTACTGATGATAGATCTCTTCCAGCCCTCGTCTTTCCCACTGCCTTTTCTTACCGGCCTTTCCGTAAGGTCGCCGGTCTTTCGATTTGTGGCTCTCCGTCCTCTCCATCGATAGCGCTTCTTTCGCTTTCTTCCACGTCGCTCTTGACGTCTTCGTATGTCAAGAAAGACAGCCTGTTGTGCAGCCATGAGCCTTGACGTATCCGTATCTTCATTTCTTTTCTTTTACCTTACAGTGGTCTCTGCCTAGGCCAGCGTCCTTCAAATGGCTGGACGGGAATGTGTGTGATGCAACGACTCAAGGGAGAGGCGAGGCTTCAAAGTTGGGGCCTTCGGGATGGCCGCTGTTACATGATTTCTGCTGAGCAGCAGACCAGCTGGTCGGCATACGGAACATAAAACATACCTTTTATTTCTCAGAAAGCGTCTTTGCTTCGGCAGATAGACAGGGCGGCTCTTCGGTGTGGAGGAAAGACGCTACAGAAACATTAAAACAAACGACAAGACCACTCCGGCAGTTTTCCCTTGCTAGGTCGTCTTTTATAAAGCTTCCACCCAATGTGGAGTTTCTCTTTTCTTTTCTCTCCTGTAAAGTTACATCTACCCGTCTTTATGAGCTTTCGCCCAACAGAACCGCCATGGCTACTGCACCCAGCACCACCGTCCACCAACCTCTTGACCCGTCCATCCGCGGCCAGCTCGACCCCGAGTACGTCGCGCTGCACGACACCGTCCTGCAGTACTGCCCGCGCTCCGAGACGCAGCCGTTTGACCGCACAGCGGCCTGCACCGCTCCGTCACCCCTGGCTCATGGTGCACAGCGCACCGTCGCCGTGGGCCGCACCGAGGACCGCACAATTTTGACCGACGTCTCCGACAGCAGCACGGTGACGGTACGCATCTTTGTGCCACCGGATCAAGAGGCTGACAAGACGGGTGAGGCACCGAAAGGCTGGCCCCTACTGGTGTGGTTCCACGGCGGCGGTTGGGTGATTGGCGGCCTCGACAGCGAGAACGGCTTTTTGACGCATGTTTGCCGATGTAAGACCCCCCGCCCCCTCTTCCTCTCTCATTATCTTTTCTTTCTGACAGTAGAGACCTTCGCACTGTCGTTATCTCGGTCAACTACCGGCACGCACCTGAACACCGGTACCCAACAGCGGCCGACGATGCCTTCTACGGCTACACATGGGCAGTGTCTGCCGAGACGGTGGCTGAGCTGCAACTGGATTCATCACGCGTCGCCATTGGCGGTCTGTCTGCGTACGTGCCGACATTCACATTGAAATGTGGAAAGGTGGACGACCGAAGCGCAAAATGCTGACTGTCAACTACGTACAGGGGCGGTGGGCTCGCGGCGGTCGTGGGCTTAAAGACCGCGCAGGCACCACAGGCCGTCAGCCGGCCGTGCTGCCAAGTGCTGATCTGCCCCGTCATTGACAACACGGCAACGGTCAGCACGGCGTGGCAAGCGTCGCAGCACTCGCCATGGCTGACGCCGACGCGCATGCGGTGGTACAGGGACATGTACTTTGGGGGAGACGTCAAGAACCGGCTAGATGAAGCCACGAAGGAGTGGACGGCGTCGCCGTGCTTTGCACCGCAAAAGCTGCTCTCCGCCAGCCCACCGACCTTTCTCGGCACCGCGTCGTGCGACTTGTTGGCACCCGAGGGTCGCGCGTACGGCGAGCTGCTGCGCGATGCCGGCGTGCACGTCGTGGCTAGGACGTATGAGGGCGGCACGCACTCGGTGCTGATCCTTGCGGGCATCCACCGGCTGGGAAAGACACTGGTGCATGATGCGTGCACGGCACTGGCCAAGGCGCTGGGCACCAACTACGATCCAGTAACCTCGCCGGTGCAGGGCATGACGGAGACGTGAGGGTGGAGTGAGATAAGACACAGACAGTGGTGTCCAACATGTGAGTGCCGATTACTATGGACTGTGGGGACACGGCCGGAGGTGGTTATGCTTGTGCCGGAAATAATAATGCTTGTGGGCATGAAGTTACATGGTAGACTGGCTGTCCCAAGTGCTCCCACTCCACATGTGCTGTACGCAGCTGCACGCCGGCTTGCCATGCCGATCCGTGCCGGCCGGAGACCGAAATGCCGGATGGATGAGAGACGACAGCCAACACATAGCTCCTAAATAATCTCACGGAATGATTTACAGACGGACACGGCGTCCTGCATTTTCACTGGACAGGCCACATGGACCTGCATGCTGCCTCGCCCGTTTGCTCATCTGCCTCGCCATGGTTGTTGACGCTGCCAAGTATCCGGAGTATGCCGCCGAGTGCGGCGATCCGTCGCGCACAAAGGTGCTCGGCTTCGGCGCTCGGCCGGTGCTTCTGCTCATCGACGTGTGTGAGGCGTACTTTGCCGTGGGCCAGTCGCCGCTTGCGCTGTTCGGCGTCTCTGCGCTGACACCCGTCGCCAACGCTCTCGCTGCCCTCATTTCCGCCGCGAGGCATTCTGACACCTCCGACCCCCTCCCAATCATTTTTGCCCAGACTCTCTACACAAACCCAGCGCTCGCCGACGCCGGATTACTGGGCCGCAAGAACCCAGCACACGCGGCGCTTTTCCACCAGCAGAACCCGGCCAACTTCGCCGGCTTCCCGGTACTTCTCGCCAACACCGGCGCCGGCGCCACACCGCATGACCTCGTGCTGCACAAACGCTACCCGTCGCCCTTTTTCGGAACCAACCTGGCCACACAGCTGACAGCGCTCGGCGTCGACACCGTCGTCCTCGCAGGATTCGCCACCAGCGGTGCCGTGCGCGCCGCGGCCCTTGACGCAATGCAGTCTGGGTTCCGGCCCATGGTGGTGGCCGATGCGTGTGGTGACTCTCGCCGTGATGCGCACTGGGCAAACCTGATGGACATTGGGGCCAAATACGGCGATGTCGTCAGCCTGGCGGCCGCAGTGACGGCGCTGCGGGGCACAGCGAAGAGGTAGACAATACAGCATGATACATTTTATGTCTTCCAAGTTTCGCGTACACGCTAGCATCTACCAACTACTGGGACACAACTACTGCCAACCCGTCCAGCCGAGGTGCATGTGTCCCTGGACAATGTCGGTGAAATCAAAGTCCAGCGGGTCGGTAAAGGGGTCGGTCAGATCAAACGCCGGTGCTGATGCTGGCGTAACCATACCGCTCGCGAGAGCAGCCGCGTCGAATGCGGCCGCGCGGCTCAGCAGGTGCAGGTGATTGTTGTTGGTGCTGGCCGGCATGGAGTCGATCGGCAAAGTGCTGGCCAGCGGCATGGGAGGTACGCTGACGCTGGTAGACACCGCAACATGAGCGTGTGGCCCCCCTCTGTCTGGTATCAACGCGGGGCGTGCTTCTGGCTCCGCTGTTGACCCGCCTGCTGTTCTGGGGCTGTTGTTGCTGCTGCTGCTGCTGCTGCTGCTTCCCTCGCCGCTTCTGCTGTTGGCATGGCCGACCGAGGTGCCCCCACCGCTTCCATCGTCGTTGTTCAGGAGAGCCTCCTGAGACCGGACGTCGTCGATCGGCGTGGCACCTGGGCTCACGGCCTGGCCGGCTACTTGCCGCAGAACACTCGCCCATTGCGATGCCGTCGGCCATTTGTCCTCGAATGTGGAGAGCACCTCAATGGATCGATGGAGCACAGTAGCGGCGGATGCTGTCGATGCAGTTGGCAGGCGTGGGCACAACTGTGGCCAGCGGTAGAGGTGCGAGGCAAGGGATCCACACACATATGTGCAAAAGGCAAGCTGAGAGTGTCAGAAGAGAAGGGAGGAGGAGGATGAGGAGGATAGAGCGGGGAGAGATAAGAGGGGAACACTACCATTGCCGGAAAGCCGTCATTGACGCCCCGGGTTGAGAACCACACATCAACTGCCTCGTAGAGAAGCCAGGCGTTGGAAAAGAGCTCGTAGGACACTTGCTCCCAAAATCCAAGGGGAGCGCCGTCGGCAGAGGTTGCAGTGTTGTCTGCTTGCTCCGGCTGCAGCATCGCCTTGACAATGCGGTCCAGCAGCGCACGCCGCAGCACAATATTGTTGAGCCGTGTTACCGTCACGACCGACAGGTACGCCATGTCAACGTTCTCGGCCTTGTAGCCACGCAAGTTCCACGCGCTCCACGTGTGCTCCTGCGGGATGCCGGCTTCCCAAGCCCGCAGCCTCTCGGCCATGCGACAGTAGGGAGAGTTTGCCAACCAGGGCTGAGGCTGCACAGGGACCGCTGTGCCTTCACCGTCATCTTCCTCTCCGTCTTCCTCACCTTCCCCGTCCCCCTCCTCGTCCCCCTGTGCGCCCCGTGCACTCCGCGCAATAATGCCCCACAGGTCGTGCGCCTGGATCAGCGTCGAGAAGAGCGAGCGCGTCGGCAGTGATACAAGCCGCGGGTCACGCCGCGCCGGCACCGTGCCAGCAAGAGCCGCGCGCTGCGGCGGCACGCGTCCAAAAGCAAAGTCTGTCTCCTCGCCCGGAAGCAGCGTCGAGATATCTGCCTTGGCAAACGACCGCGGCAGCCGGGCCTGCGTATACAGGTTGTCGTGGTTCTGTATGCACCAGAATGTGCGCCGTGCGCGCTCGGCATCCACTACCCGGCTGGCGTCGATACCGCAACCGCCAGCATTACTGCCACTGCTGGTCCGGGAGCCCGCCATACGCCGGTACGTCTCCTCGCGGTGTAGCCGCAGCATGGCAGCCATGCGCACGGCAATGCCCATGTGAATGGCACTGCGGTCGCGCGCGCCACGTCCCCAAGCGGCCATACCAAGTAGAAAAAATGCCTGCGTGTTCTCGAGCGTCGTGTGCCACATCTGGTCGGCCGTGACGGCATGCGCAACGTCGAGAAAGAAGTCGCCAGCCGCCTTGCCGTCGTGACCGAAGCGGGCGCACAGCGCTGGGGTGAAGCGCGCCGAGATGCTCAGGATGCTGACAAGCAGGAACACATTGACTGATGCCGGCGCCGTCTCGAGCTGCTCCACAAATAAAGCCTTGGGAATGAACCCAACTTGCAGACAGGTGGCCAAGAACACACGGCAGCCGGCGAGCAGCTCCTCGTGCGGCGGAAGCAGGCTCCAGATGTCGCCCGGAGCGGCGGCATGGCCGGCGATGGTCACACGGCAAGGGCTTGTAGGGATGGTCTGGGCTGTGTGGAGGTTATGGGCTCTCTGTATAGACTGAAGAGTTTGGACAGTCGAGGCGACTGACGGGGCACCGATCGACGCCGCCTTGGACGATGCCAGGCTCGGCGATGTCGGCGTATTAGACTGCGTGTTCTTTATACGGTACTGTGGTGGGTGAGTAAGAAGAATTGGAAAGGAAAGGAAGACTAACAAAGACGAGAAAAACAGAGACTCACTCTCCGGTCGTGGTTGTCTCCGCGACTGGCATATGTGCTGTAGGGGTGAGCATATAGACGGTAGAGAGAGAGAGAGAGACATGGCCTACCATTCCTTGGCCGTGTCCGGCCCGGCCTGACAGCACGGGAGACATGGGGCAAACTGCGCTCCCTGTCGCCCGGCATGCTGTTCGGTCTGCAGGCATCTTGACCGGAGCCGGCGGCACCGGCGGCAGGCGACTGATGAGCGTTTTGGCTGGGGCCGGGGGGGCTGCGGAAGCTGGTGCATTGCGGGGATGTTGAAGAGGCGGCATGTCAAGCGGCATGGCGAGCAAGTGCCGGAGTCAAAGAATAAGTAGGATAATAAAAAATAAAGGAGACCCGGCTTATCAGTGGGGCCCGCAATGGAGGCCGGACCATGACCGTTTGCAGTACCAGTACCGGTTAGCTCAGAAAGAAGATCTACGGTAGATGATAGCAGACACTCGTTGTGTGCAGCTATGGATGTCTCTGTTTTCTAGGTACAATATCTACTATCAAAAGACCATGACATGGCATAAATGCTGTTCATGGCTGTCGCCATGGCTGGGCCTCTTTCTCCCGGATGCGAAGCTAATTCGCAGGTCGCAACGTCGTGATGTCTATTCCCCTCGATGCACAAGCACCTCTAGATCTCACGCCGGCCCCTGGCCTAGCCGCGGTAGCCCGGCCACCTGCAGCTTCGTATTGACTTCGTCCAGGTGGTCCATGAAGTGGCCCTGCAGGTCGTCCCAAAAGTCTCCCTCGTATCCGGGGATGTCTGGGCGGTCAGCCTCAGGAGGCAAGGTGAAGGGGAAGGGGGTTGAACTCACGCTTGATGGACGGGTTCCGCTCCAGCGCAAACTTGGTCAACGCAAGCGGGCTGTTGATGTGCAGCATGAAGCTGAGTGCGTTCGCGCCCATGACCTCGGTGGTAAGCGTGCGCGTCGTCGCCACCTTCCAGGCCTTGTAGGCGTCGCCATGCGGCATGTACGGGTTCTCGCAGCTGAGGCAGCCGGCCTGCACATCGCGCACGGACCCGTGATACTCGCCGTAGATCATGCCCAGCATCTCTGTCGACATGTTCCGGTGGTAGTACGGCGGCCGGTACGTGTCGAGTGCCGTGATATGCTTGGCTGTGTACACGGCAAACTCGGACAGCGACACGCGCGGCGTTCGCGACTTCGCCACAAGCACCGTATAGATGGTCGGGTCGCACTGCTCCTTCATGGCGCACGCGAGCGGCACAAATTTCTCCATGTCATACTTGAAGGGCGCGTAGCTGCCGTGCCACGCCACCACGTCAAACGGCGTGTGCCGCTGCTCGTACCCAAACAGCCGGCCCGCCATCTTGTACACCACCTCCCACGGCGCCACCTCCATGTCAAAGGCCGCCACCGGGTAGGAAAAGTCCCGCGGGTGCGCCAGTCCGTTGGATCCAACCACGCCCAGGTCCGGCAGCTCAAAGTGCGACCCAAACACCTCGTGCACGTATCCGCGCGCGCGCCCGTCCGGCAGCAGCACGCGCCACCGTATCCCTGCCTGGAGCACGCACAACTCGCCCGGCCGCACCATCAGCCGGCCCAGCTCCGTTTGGATATCAAGCCGACCCTCTTGTGGCAGCACCAAAAAGTCACCGTCGTTGTTGCAGAACGCCTGGCGCCCCATCGACGCGTTGCAGCTGTACATGTGCATTGCCACGCCCTCTTTGGCCGATGGCGTTCCGCATCCGCCAATCGTCTTGAGGCCCTGCACAAACGTCACCGCCGCGTTGTTGCCTTCCGGGTATGCCAGCGGGCCCCATTCGTGGGTAACCGGCGTAAAGTCCACGTTTGGGTTGCTCGAGTCAAAGCACGCCTCGATGTCCGGTGCCGGCGCCGCGGTCGGGTCCAGTGCCCGCGGCCGCCCGTGCGCCACGGACGGCCGGATGCGGTACATCCACACGTGCTGCAGCGTGTCCCGGTATGACACGAATGGTGTGCCGTTGAGCTGCTCCGAGTACAAGTCGTATGGGCACTTTTGCGGCACGTTTCGTCCGGCCGGTGGCAGCGCATCCGGCACTGCTTCCGACGAGAAGTAGTTGCCGAATCCCAGCTGGTACCGGTATGGGTCTGTCGGTCCCTCCGGCGGCGTCGTACGCGAGCCTGCGGCTGATGCGCCAAAGGCGGCCATACTCTCGGTCTTGGAGAGGTCGAAGACAGAAGCGTCCCCCATCTTGGAGGTGCTGGAGGAGGTTTGGTGGAGATGGTGCTGGAAACAGTGACGATGTACGTGTTCGGTTTGTTTAGTCTTGGGTAGCCTGCCGTATTCGCCGTGTCGTTTGATGTTGCGTCTCGTCTCTAAAGAACAAGACTCCTAGCCCATACGTCACAGGCCGAGTCAAACTTACCCGCAGCAGCCAGCTTGCTATCAGACGGGGAGTTGTTGCCCGTTCTGTCCTCAAATCGGTCCTTGCTTTGTACGCCTTGGCCAGCCTGATTTCTCGCCTCCCGTACTTCTTCGTTCTGCCCTGTTACGTCTCGTTGCCTGCCACGAACAGGCAACTGATCATGTCCAACGGACCGGCCTCTCGTTCGCTGACCCTCCAATGTCCACGGGCGGCCCACTCCGCTAAAGCAGCTGGGTCGCGGCCGGCCGGCCGGCCGGCATTTTAGCGTCCGCACGCACTTACACACGTGCTACACGATAAGACTACTCCGTAACAGCAATATCACGGCGGAACACGCAGGCGCATTTCCGCCCCGCCAAAGACATCCCAAGATAACGCGGGTAGCAGCTGTTCTATGCAGGCCCATTCCCGGCCCGTCTCACAGACTCACGGTTTGTCATCTGGCCGAAAAGTAATCCGGCGTCGGCCATTCGTCCGGCCTCCGACTTCGTTCAAGAGGCATCGCGGGTGTCTCTGTGGCTATGAAGTAGAGCTACTCTTTCTTGCGTTCCTCTTTTCCTTCTTTGGCTCTCTGCAGCACATCGCCGAGACGACAGCCACTTGTCCGCCTCCATCACAAGCGCCATGCGACTGCTCACGTTACTACCAGGGGCCTTGGCCATGGACTCGCTTGCCCTTATTTTGTTTGTCGCCGTTCTTGCCGGAGTGGTACTGGCTGTTCGCCGCGCCAGCACCGCCTCCCGGTACCCATGCCCGCTGCCCCCGTCGCCGCCCGCCGAGCCCTTTTTCGGGCACTACCGACGGCTGCCGACAGAGAACGCCCACCTGGTGCATATGGCGTATGCCAAGCAGTATGGCTCGGACATAGTCTACTTCAACGTTCTCGGCAATCACATGGTCGTGCTAAACAGCCAGAAGACGGCGAGCGAGCTGCTCGACAAGCGCGGTGCCATCTACCAGGACCGCCCCAACTTTGTCCTCTTTGATGTCATGGGCTGGGGCCTGACTCTGACCTTTCTGCCGTACGGGCCGCGTTTCAAGCTGCACCGCTCTGCGATGCAGACGGGCTTCACCAAGACGGCCATTACCCAGTACCGGAGCATCCAGGAGGACGAAGCACGCCGCGGTGTCGTCCGGATCCTCGCACGACCACGTGAGTACGACTCCTGGGACTTCTCGCTGCGCCGCTTTGCGTCTGCTATTGTGCTGCGCATCGGCTTCGGCGTCCAGGTTCAGCGCGATGACGACCCCTACATCCGCATTGCCATTGATGCCAACCGTGCGACGGCCCAGGGCGGCAACCCGGGCACGACGCTGGTCGATTACATGCCACTGTGTAAGCCAAGCCAGGCTGGCGGGAAAACCGCGCCCCCTTTCTTTTGCTACTGTGCTCGACTTGCTCATTTCACCTCAGTCCGATATGTCCCCAACTTTCTCAACTACTCGCAGACGCTACAACACGCGCGCCGCTGGCGGTGGGCCATCCGCAAGCTGCACGATGTGCCGTTTGCCGCCACCCAGAAGGAATATGTAGGCTTTTCTTCTACATGGGTCGGGACGTTGCTCGCGCCTAACTGTCTTTACTCTAATCTGACATTATTACGCCCAACTGTAGTCCGCCGGCACTGCCAACCCGTCGTTTGCCGTTTCGCTGCTCAGAAAATTTGACGAGAACGCAGAGAAGCAAGTGCCGAACCACATGTCCATCAAGGACATTCAAGGAGCCTCGGGTTCTGTTTTCATTGCAGGCTCTAACACGGTATGAAAGCCCAAGGATGAATACGTAAAAACTTGGAGACAAACGTAGAATGGAAGCTGACACGATTAGACTTATGCAACCACCACGGTCGCGCTCCTCAACCTTATGCAGAACCCTCACGTCTTCCGCAAGGCCCGCACCGAGATTGACAGCATCGTCGGCACAGACCGCCTGCCCTCGCTCGGCGACCGCCCGAAGCTGCGCTACATTGACTACATTGTCGAGGAGACGACCCGCTGGCGCCCGCTGTCACCTATTGGCATCCCCCACAAGTCGCTGAAGGATGACATCTATAACGACATGTTCATTCCAAAAGGGTAAGGTCCTCCGGTCATGGCGAAAGATGGAAGAAAAGAGGCCCAAAAGCTGACCCCGCCCCAAGGACATATGTGTACTACAACTCGTATGCCATGAGCCGCGACGAAGCTATCTATAAGAACCCTGAGGAGTTCAACCCCGATCGCTACACCCCCAAAGAGGAGGGAGGCGACGGTGAACCGTTCCTTGTAGGGCCCTTTGGCTTCGGCCGCCGCATCTGCGTGGGTCGCCATCTTGCCCAGGCGTCTGTCTGGATCATGATTGCCACCATGGTCGCCACCATGGACATCTCAGCACCTCTGGGCCCTGACGGCGCGCCGATCGACCAGCCTATCCACTTCAGTACCGGCCTATCCAGCCACCCAGGCAAGTTTGACGTCGCATTCGCGCCGCGGTCCGACAAGGCGCTGGCGCTGCTGCGGGCTGCAAACGGGGATGCTCAGTGATAGAGTTGGGACATGGCAGACGTACATCAAGCTGATGGATGGCAGAGAGCACACAGAAGGGAGCGGCATGGTTTACTTGATCGTCTCGTTAAACTAAAATAGGTCCCCAATGTAGACAATAAGAACTACAATCAGGAAAACGTGCCCAAAAACCACACCGAGGACAAGGCAGGCATGCCAGCCAGTACATAATGACGCAGCAGGGCAGTTCAGGGTCTAGATATTCGTAAAGAGGCAGTCCGCAATGCCTCATCCGTGCTTCTTTGTGTGCGTTCATTCTTTCTCCTCACAAAGCGCGCGTCTCACAGGAGGCCCAACGTCAAGGCCACCTGCGGGCAGCACCACAAGGCATTCTCCTGGTCAGGCCTCAGTGCGGCTGAGTTGTTATGTGGCCGCAAAATGGGTCTCTGCAGGCAACATATCTCTCATCCGCAATGCGCCACGGCAGCGTGCACCGTAAGCGCCGGCCCTCGAATGGCGTCCTCCCAGCCTCATGCAGGCCCATGAATCCCGGCCGCGGTAGCAAAAGTAAAGTGCACTTTTTGCTCATTCTACAGTTTCCATCCAGTTGTGCAGAGTGATTGTCAATCTTCATCTTTAACCCCTCATCCCCTCTGCTCTCCTCCTTTTTCTTGCCCCCCGCACCCTGTCTTTCTAATATACGCAAATTGCACGCTTTTAACCTTAATTCAATCACCGTCTTCATGGCCTGCATTTCCAGCGCTATTTTATGATGGCACCGGTGAACCCGAAAGATGACTACTATGCAGTCCTCCAAGCCAGCGAGACGGCAGACAGGATTGAAACCAAGGCCAGCTACCGTCGTTTGGCGATGCTCCGGCATCCGGACAAGAACCCGCAGGACCCGAACGCAACGGCCAACTTCCAGCTGGAATCCCCCCTTGTTCATTTTTTCCCCTTTGCCTTTAAACTGTCCGTCGCGTGGTTTTCAGTCTAGTTACTCGAACAACTGTGGTCGGAATCTGCTATCCCTAGTTGAACGACGCCCACGAGACGCTCGCTGACGACAGAAAGCGGCGCGAGTATAATACAATCCACTACCCATCAATCCGCAAGCAGAAGTAGCAGCCCCCGGCACAGCAAAGCAGTACGGCACGGCGACCAGCTGCTGCTACGCCAACCACTCCGGCACCGACAGTGACAGCCGCAGCAGTGGCCGCAGCGCTGAAATCGGTCAGGCAGTACAGACATGCTCTTAATACCTATGAAACAAGTCTCACCGAGGGCGAGGAAAAGGTCAAGATTTCCGTGCTCCGCCTGTCGATCGCGGAGTCCAGAGTTGAAATGCAAGCGAATTTTCTCATTAAGATCGACGACTGTCTGAAGGAAGCCCGGCTCAAAGACCCAGGCAGGCCCGGGCTCTTTGGCTGGCTCTTCGCCACGAACATGGACGGGGGCTGGCGGCTCCGCATCAAGCATGTCGAAGCTGAACGTTTTGCAGTGCATCCAGGACATGGCACCAATCGAGCAGCTAAGATCCCGGGCGCACGACGAGCTAACAAACGCCCGCCACAAAGTTCGAGTGCTCGCAGGCCAGGTGGGGAGCGCCAAGCGGGAGTGTGACGAGCGCGAGAGCAACAGGCCACCGCTGCCTGCACCGCCGAGAGGCTACGCAAGGAGCGCGAGCAGCAGAGGGTGGCCGAGGAGCTGTCATCTAGGGCCCGGAATCTGGAAGAATCATTCCAGCGACAAGAGGCGCAGCGCAGGGAGCGAGAAAAACAGGAGGAGGACAAGCGGAAACAAGACCAGGAAGCGCACGCCCAGCAAGCAGCTACGCAGATGAACACCGGGACGAGCACGGCGAAACAAAGCACGCGGGTTCCGGCACAAACGGGCCGTGAAAGAGCCAAACCAGTGGCAGCTGCCAAGGAAAGTAACCAAAGAACAACGCAGACCGTGCACAACGGGAGGAATGGGCGTGGGCACACAGCTCCCGGCGCGTCGTCCTGCTCGCACGACGCCTTCTAGCCAAAGATCAGCGGGCAGCACAATTGTTGTCGATGTTTACGACAGCTGCCACTATTCGCTTACCAGTGTCCTAGATGCTCTGTTATAGCCTGTGTAAGCTGCTGTCGCGAGATGAAACCAGCAAGGGGCGGGGGCGGAGGCGGAAACGCGGGCGCCGAAAGAGCGAGAGCTGGGGCCAGAGCGTGGACCGACACAGAGCCTGGAGGATCGCGGGGACCGGCAGAGCGGCGTGGCTGGTAGCAGGCACAGAGGAAAGGCAAGGCTGACACGCCAGGTGGAAAGCAGTCTGGCGAGCCAAAGAAGAGGGGTGCAAAAGGGGTGTGAGAAACTGCAGCCTTGTGTTCACGTTGTTAATGATCTATTGCTGAGAATGATATCGACGAGATGGAGTTAAAACTGGAATGGGGGCCTTTCTTTCATGTACTTAGCAGGCTGTCCGCTTATCATCATTAACTTTGCGGAGCTGTATGCAGGCCTTCATCTTTCTCCCGATTTTTTATATGTGTTGTTTTACTGTTCTTTACGTTCCACTACTCGATTCTCTGCAGCCTGAATGCGAAGCTGCGTACCGCTGTGCAAACTATCCACGTCTCTTGATTTCTCGTGATCTGTCAGTTTCGTCGTCGACTGTGTCTGGGGCTGTGTATGTTCTGCAAAGCATGCCAAGACGAGGCAAACGCGAATAAGACATTTGCTTTTCAATGCAAGCGTGCCCTCTCACCCTCACAGTGGCAAGTCCCTGTGCTGAAATACAAAGACAGCCACCCGTTGGCCAACTATCGGGCTCACTCGTCTTCGTATCATCCCGCCTATTTATCCCTTAGCAGGCACTTAGTCTTTTTATATATTTGCCCCGACGTTGCGATGGCTCGAGCGGAAATACATGACGACTACTATGCCGTTCTTGAGGTGTGCGAGACGGCAGACGCCAACACGATTCGCAAGAGCTTCCGGCGCCTAGCACTGGCCCGGCACCCGGACAAGAACAAGTGCAGGCCGAATGCGACGACCGACTTTGAACTCGTGAGGTTTCCTTGGCGGGGTATCCTACCGGTTTGCCAGCGTGTGCTAACGTGTGCGGACGGCTGCCTGCAGTTGAGCGTTGCAAATGAAACACTCTTGAACGATTCGAAGCGCAGAAGCTATGACACTCTGCACTATCCCAAGATCCGTGCGCGACGAGAGCAGAGCGAGCAGCAGGGTACGCCACAGATCGCCGAAAGAAAAGGACCCGCGACACCATGCACCTCTCCGTGTCAAACTTCCACAGCAGATGCAGAAGAGGCGGCCGCAGTCGCAGCAGTACAGGCGGCCGAAAAGGTAGCAGAAAAGGCGGCAGAGGCGGCGGCGACTGCCAAGATCTCTACAGAGTCGGCTGTAAATGTTGTACAGCAGTGGAAGATAGAAATGGAAGCAGCCCAGCGAGAAGCGGCCAGGATCCAAGGAGAACGGGACAAAGTCCAACGGAGAATTGCTTTCCTCGAGCAAAGCACCAACCAGAAAAACATTCTTCTACGAAGCCTGCGGGACCCTTATACGAGTGTTCGGGGGAATATCAGGCTCGACTTCGCGTGCGCCAGAGAAGAAGAACGGCAGTGGGAAGAAGAGCGCCCTCGGTGTAAGGCAGAGCTGGCACACGAAGAGACTGAGCTCAGAGGCTGCCGATTGCTACTCCGGCGCCTCGACGTCCAGTTCCCGGATAATGAAGCAATGGCCAGGGCCAAATTCCGACTAGGCTGTGCCGAGGACGATCTCGCCAGGTTGTTTGAGCGTCGGGCAGCGGCCGAACGTGAGAGCGCGGAAAAAAAGGAAGCGTGGCAGAAGGCACGAGAGCGATCCGAGCAGCGGAAAGCAAAGTGGGCGAGGAGAAAGCAGCAGGCCAAGAAGGCAGAAGATGAGGAGGCAGCGCAACGACGAGCCCGTGCCAAGCTGGAAAGTGAGGCATGTGAAAAGCTCCGCAGAAGACAAGAGTCCGCAGCCGCTGCCGTCGCAGCACTAGCCGAGAGGTTTCGAGAAGAAAGGGAGGACGAAATGTTCAAGGCCGATGCCCGGATCCATGCCAGGTGGGAGAGGGAGGAATTGGAGGAGCTCCGCAAAGAACAAGAAGCCGCAGCCGAGAAGCGTCGCAGAGAACAACAAGAGGCGCGTGAACGGCTGGAGAGGGAAGAGAGGGAGAAGATAGAGGGGAAGTCAGGAGGGGGAGGAGGAGGAGGGAGAGCGAGAAGAGGCAACAGCTGCGGAGGAGCTTGCTGTTAGGCTCGGGAAGCTGGAGGCGACGTTGTTGCACTTGCGGGCGAAGGTCTCGCCATCGCCGGCGGGGCGAATCTGCTGCTCACTGAGCAGGCCACTGAGCAGGCCGACGACTAGGTCGCGGCGGATGCCGCAGAACTCGACAGTGACAGCCGGCGGCGGATCGACGGCAGCACCGTCTTTGTCACGAAGGACCGCGTTTGGGAGGTTGACCAGAACGCAGGTCAAGAAAGTCGACGCCACCGGGACGGTAGCGCCATCGGCGATGGCGGCGCGGGTGTGGGAGGCAGCCCCGGCGAGCGCGAAGCCGAACGCTTTCTAAGATCTCGAAACCTCATCACCTACGGATACGAAGAGTATGCCCGTCTCTATTCTTGATGACTTCTTTCCTTTCCCGAGTATCAGACCTCTGGGCTAATTTAACTTGTCCTGTTCCAGAGATGATATCAAGCTCTATTATCGGCAACGGCCGGTCTAACACTTTGGTAACTTCGTTCGACATTGCGCTTCGCTCAATCGCGTCTTGACTCACAAGAACGTTTCGCCGCAGTATCATCGCGGGGACCAAGACATTGCACGTAACAAGGAGGCACCTTAAATATTTCGATACAAAACTACCACCTAAGAATAATAACTTGAACATGTACAAAGCACTTGGAAGAGACGAGACCGTAGACCTCACCAATAGCCCTGGAGTTGACCGGGCACCTGAACGAGCCAGCCTGACCACGGAGTGAGGTCACAGATGACACTCATTTCAGACAGTCAACCGCCAATGCCCGTAAACGGCGCTTCGCTCTCTGCTCAAAAGATTTAACTTCGGACGTCTCCTAGTAGCCAAGGCTTTTAGTGTTCACGGTGACGGAAACCGGGTTGGCGTCAACGCTGTCTGCGGTGCTGGACGGTGCAGCGGTGTCGTACCCGTCCTCCTCTGCGGCCGCGTCCTCCTTTGCCGTCTTTCTGTATACAATGTAGGCCAGAAGAGACGATGCAACGATCTGGACGATCCAGAACCCGGCAGCCGTGTAGTTGCCGGACCGGACGCCTGGCTGGTCGACATTCTGGAAAACACCGAGCGGGCTTTGCGATGGGTTAGCAGGAGGCCAGCCTAGTCGAAGAGATGATATAGTACAAAATACCAGGGGGTCTTACATTGTGGCGGCAAACGTCTGCGACCAGACTTGAAGGCCAGCGCCTCCAATGGCCCGCGTGGCAGGGTCTCCGGCACTGTTGATGCTATTAGCTGTCGTGTCTTCTCTGGGTGGCTGGACTGGCACTTTTCTCTTACAATATCTCGTTTGTCCAAGCCCAGAACATGCTTTAATAAAGAACACAAAGCTGTTAGTAACGCTGAGTGATGCAATGTTCATGACCAAGGTAAGACATGGCCGCATACCAGTTTGACGACTCTCCGACGCCGGTCACGTAGTACAAGAACCAGCGGAAGGCCCTGTCCTTGGGAAAGACGGGTGTGGCCGCGAGAAGGATGCAGACGATAAAGTTGAGGAAGCCAGCCACAACCAGAATCGGCCATCTTCTGCCTTTGAGGAATGTGTCGCCTTGGGGGCGGAGTCAGTAAAACGCAAGCCCATAACGGGGTTCCGAATGTGGGTTCCTTACTGATCCAAGAAAACGACGTCGTGAGGAGAATGTTGACAGCATAGATGGGCGTCTGGTAGTTGTCTAAATGACGGGTTAGCAATTATGCTGGAGAGTGCACGACATAGGACGGAGGGATTCTTACTGATTTGTGCCACGGTGTACGAGCCGGGTTTGACCTTGTTCCACGCCTTGAACCAAAAGGCCATGGACTGGTGTGGGATGTATCCAATGTTTTGGGATCTAACTATGTTAGCCGGAGCGAGAATTCTTTTTCTTATTTTTTTCTCTCCTCTTTTCAAAAGTGTAGTGGGACGTACGCGGCAATCAACCAAAGAATCCACATCTCGGGCGTCGTGAACCACCGGATAACCTGTGCGTACATGTTAGTGTTCCATGTCATGCCTCGTGCAAGCTGCCGGTCCAGATCGTCTCGAGTCGGGAAAAGAGTCACACGCACCTGTTTCTTGGTGAATTTTCCTTGCCGGACGCGGCCTTCTTCTGGCTTACGGTCTCTTGCCAACTCGATTTCCTCTGCCGAGAACATAAAGTTTGGCTTCAACCTGGAGGGGACCTCCGGCCAGAGGAAGAACTGGGGCAGCAGGATGCCAAGAGAGATTACGCCGTCAATGATAAAAAGCTTTGAGAGTCAGCAGATGCCCTCCTGGAGGATAAAAGAGGGCGAGACTCACCCAGCGCCAGCCTGCCATGCCTCCGTGTCCGTTGAGCCCGTTGTATGCGGCAGCTGACTTGTCAGAAAACAAAGAAGAAAAAGCCCCCCCCCGGATAGTCAAGTCGGAACGAAAAAATACGGGTAGGCTGCTAAAACCTACTCTGAAGATAGGAGCTGAACATTTGGGCCGCATTGGCAGCCATGTTGACGATGGCCATACGCTGGAAGACACGGGTTAGTCAGCGATCTATTTCTATTGTTTTTCCTTTCTTGTTTCTTTTTCTGCTTCTCCGGGTAGTACTTGCCCGTGCCAATTCGCCTTTCTGGTACCAGGAGCCGCAAAAGTACATGACTGGGTATCCCAATGGTCAGAATAGGCTATGAGAGGCTGGTTGTCGAGACGTTGGCGTGCGTATCTCACCTGCAGAGTAATGGCCACTGTACTGTTAGTTTTAGGGTTTTTTTTGTTTCTTCTTTCCTATCTTTTTTTTGAACTTACGTTTCGAAAATGGATAGAAGGGCACGCAGAGCGATCATCTGCGTGGCATTTTGCATCCGCGACATGCCAAACGTGCTGTGCTGTTAGTTTCGGCCTCTCCAGAGCTTGGGGATCCTTCTTTTGTCTTACCAGATCGTCCATGCGAGTTCAATTGTCCTGTGGATGTGCGAGTTAACTGCTGCACTGCGACTTTTAAGAAACAGAAAGGGTGAGTACACACGGGATAAAGTATCTGGGGTTCACACGGGTCTGCAGCAGGTTGATCGGCACCAGCCCAATAATCTGCGGGAAGATGTCAGCGGAGAATGGCAAGAGGAGACAAATAAACGGAAAAAAGGCAACCCACCGCCGCAACTGAATAAGCAGTCTAGGAGAATTAGCAGAGTTCGCCATGCATAACGGCCAGCGGAGCTCAGGCCATGCAGTTCGAGCCACGTACGTCGGCGTAGTTGAGTTGCTGTGCATGACCAAGATTCAGCAGTTAGCTATCAGCTCCAGTATAGCTAACACAAACACATCGGCCGATAGATACATACGTTCCCCCAGAGGCCCAGATCCTCTTTCATGCCTGAGACGTATGCGGTGGACAGGTTCTGCCTGTCCAGGAACTTGATAAAAGTGCCCAGGCAGGAGAACGTCATGATTGTCAAGTCTACCTTGCGCAGCAGTTTTCGCTCCTAGAGTTGTCGGGTTAGCAAGGCGCTAAAAAAAGGGCGGCCGTCCGTGATTTCGGGGTCATAGCACTGACTGCTGGACTCTTGTCCCAAGTGTCCCAGAAGTAGCTCTGCCACGGCGCCTTTTTCGCCGACACATCTTGGCCATTCTCGACGTACTCCGCCGTTGGATGTTCAATGTTGAGCCGGGCCACATTCTCTTTCAGCGCAAACGTAGACATTTTCAGGGAGAGATCAACGAAGAAAGGGGAGAGGGCGGGGAGAGAGAGGGTGCGTGTCTGCGTCTAGACGGTCGGTCTTGTGGTGTTCTGTTCTTCTACGGTTCTGATGGACATCTTCATTCTATCTGTTGCTAAAAGTGCAGACGGTAAGCAACGACATAATATATCAAACGACTTTGCATCTCTCCCAGTCTTTCTCCAAACATATCCGCGTCTACAAACATAATGCAGCGCGTGCGCTCCAGCACGACATTTTACTATCTCTCACGACATTTTGGCAACATTCTAAAGAGGCGTTATGGCAGATGCCGGTACTAGCAGGTTTTTTGGCAGGGGAGGGGCTGTCTTAGTGGGAGGTACCACGGACGCTCGCGTACTCGGAAGATACATGCATGGTGCACACATGTCAACCTCCAAAAGACCTAGAGTGGAGAGTGGGGGGGGGGGAATATAGTCTCTGGGCCTACGGGGCACGAGCGGTGCCATTAGCGAGACATCTCGGCGGATCTAGACACCGCCCGATGTCGCAATTCATGGCCACGAAAACCTGCCTGACTTTGCACATATATCATGCTGCTAAGGAGGATGTGTCCGCTAGGATGGCTTGTGTCACGCCTTGCAGCTACACTCTACGAAAGCCAGTGAGCCCAAACAAAGAGGACGGAGAACAAATACGAAAAACAGAAGACGAAAAATGCCAGGGTCAGACAACCACAGACAGCCGCTTGCCTACACGGGCTCGCTGGATGCGTACAAGTCTGTTGACGTGACACCCATTATCGGCCGGGAGTTCCCCGATCTCCAGCTCAGCAGCCTGCTCGGGGACGATGCCAAGATCCGCGACCTTGCCGTCCTCGCGTCGCAGCGCGGCGTGCTCTTCTTCCGCAACCAGGACCTGCACCCGCGCGACCAGCGCGACCTTGTGCAGAAGCTCGGCCTGCTGACTGGCAAGCCGTCGACGTCACGGATTCACCGCCACGCGTCGCAAGGCAAGACCGCCGAGTCGGTGGGCAAGAAGCTTCCCGACGGCGAACCCCGGCCGGACGAGGTGCTGGTGATTTCATCGGATGTGAGTTTCCTCCGTGTCCTCCCTTTTCTTGTATCCAATACCCTTATAGAAATACTAACAACGCAGAATGCCAAAAACGTGCAGCACAAAGAGCACGGGTCGGAGCTGAAGCCGCTGGCCAGCACGCTGTGGCACTCCGAGTAGGTCCATGAACTAGACTTGGGACGGCAGATATTTGAGAACATGCTAACAAGCCAGCATCACGTTTGAAAACGTCCCGTCCGACTATGCCATCCTAAAGATGAACGTGGCGCCTGCGGTCGGTGGCGACACCATCTGGGCATCGGCCTACGAGGCATATGACCGCCTCTCGCCGACCTGGCAGAAGCTGGCTGAGAGCCTGACGGCGACTCACCGAAACGTACGTTATTATGTATTTTGTTTTAATTTTGGGTATCTCGTTCTGTTCCATCTCGTCTCTCCAATTTTCGTCTAACCGGCTACAGTTGTCGCTCAAGAGAGCCGCAGAGGAGGTTGATGCGGATTACATTGAAGAGAACCGCGGCAACCCTGAGAACGGCGGTCTCGATTTTGAGGCCACACAGTAAGTATTTCTTCGCTGCCTTGAATCCTTTCTCTCAACCTCTTTTTTTCCTAGGATGCTTACTGGACCAAACAGCCCCGTTATCCGTACAAACCCGGTCACTGGGTGGAAGAGCCTGATGGCGGCTGGTCACCAGGTGCAGGACGGCCTGTTCAACGGCGTGACGCCTCGCGAAGACCAGATTCTCAAAGCATACTGTACGTCCATCTTCCGTCTCCAGACTTCAAACTGGCTTTCTACAGTGGCCAGTTTTTCTAACACATCTCCCCATCTCTTAGTCCTCCAGCTGGTCGTAGAGAACCACGACCTGCAAGTCCGCTTCCGGTGGAACACAAACGACGTTGCCATCTGGGACAACCGCGCCTGCTTCCATACTGCCACCTTGTAAGACCCCCCTCCCATCCTATCCCATTTTAGCAGCCTTGGTTAACCAAACAGCGACCACGAGGCCAAGCGGGAGGGTTCGCGTTACGTATCCATTGGCGAGCGGCCATACTTTGACCCCAGCTCGGTGTCCCGGCGACAGGCCCTGGCCAAGCTGTGAACATCGCATCGTGTGGTTGTGGTGTGGGCTACAGTGAGTTGAGCCAGCCCACATGAGTCCCCTATTTGCACGGCCCTGCGACCAGGGACTAGCTCTGGCTTAGCCCTTGCTCTACATATTACAGAACTATAGATAAATCAAAATTGAAAAGACTTCCACATCCTGTCTGCACATCGCGATCCGTATGCCATACGCTAAAACTGCAACATGACCACAGCTTCGGCCACATTGCATTCGGACGTGCAACTCGGCAACATCCTCTGAAGCAACATCGTCTGAAGCAAGTTAAGCGGGAATGTCGTCTTTGCCTAGACCGCGGCGTCGGTTGATTTCTACGTCGTATTCTGCAACCCCTATCTCATGTCGAGCAAAAAATGCCTTCTTTTTCCGTACTGTTTTTTCCTTTTCCGTTTATAATGGAGAAAGCAGACTGTTCCTTTTCCGTTCACTCTTGCTTTTCCTTTTTTTTCGCAGGGGATAAACTTGTTTTTCTTGTTGCTTTTTTGTTGCTTTTCCGCTTTTCCGTGTCAACTGGCTTCGGCGTGGCGGTCATGACCCACAAAGCTACCCATCTCCAGAAGTTGCAAGATCGGGCTGACATGGCGTCATACGGCGAACCCGTCCACCTGGTCCACAACCGTCGGGCATCGGATATGCGAGTATAATATATCGCCAGGGACACTTGTGTCTACGTCGGTATTCCGACGTCAGAGAGAGATTACGAGTACTGCACACCGCATCCTCCGTCTGGCTTTTATTGCAATACACAATGGCTCCCGCAGCAACAGAGATTGAGAGCGTCCCGGCGATGTCCAAGGCGCCTGCTTACAAGGCGCCTACTGCACCGCTCAAGCTCAGCGGCGCTCTCGCCCAGTTCAAGCAAAAGGAACTGACACCTGTCATTGGTACCGAGTTTTACGACGTGGATCTGGCTGACTGGCTGTCTGCGCCCAACTCGGACGAGCTACTCCGCGACTTGGCTATTACAGGTAGGCCTTTTCTTTTCCTTTTCCTTCTCGCTTTTAATTTGTTATCCATTGTACCCTTGCTTTCCTCTCATACCTCCCCCTCTCCTCCTCCCTTTTCTCTCCACCCCCCTCCTCCTCTGCCTTTCTCCTCCTCCGCCGTCCTTTTCTGACGCCCCCTAGTCTCTCGACGCAATGTCGTCGTTTTCCGCCGGCAAGACAAGCTCGACAATGACCTGCAAAAGGTGCTTGTGCAGAGGTTAGGCGAGCTGTCGGGTAAGCCCAGCACGTCCAAGCTGCATATCCACCCAACAGTCAACATTGGCAAGGACGTGGCGGGCGTCACCAAGGACAAGGAGATCAGCGTCATCGACTCTACGCGCGGCCGTATTATCTTCCGTGGCGTGCAGGACCGCGAAACCATCAAGGCCAGCAACACCGACCAGTGGCATTCGGACATTACTTTTGAGCGCGTCCCCAGCGACTATGCCGTGCTGCGCCTGACCAAGCTGCCGCGCACCGGCGGCGACACGCTCTTCGCGTCCGGCTACGACGTGTACGACCGCATCTCACCGCCCTACCAGCAGCTGCTCGAGTCGCTCACTGCCACATATGGCCAGCCCAAGTTTGCCACCGCCGCCGCCATCAATGGCTTCGACCTCTACACGGCGCCGCGCGGTGCGCCCGAGAATGTCGGCTCCCTGCTCGAGGCCGTACACCCTGTCGTGCGCACGAACCCCGTTACCGGCTGGAAGTCAATCTTCGCCGTCGGCCACCACGTGCGCCACATCAACGGTGTCACCGAGGAGGAGAGCCAGGCGCTGCAGCAGTGGTTCCTGCGCCTCATTGTCGAGAACCACGACCTGCAAGTGCGCGTGCACTGGGAGAATGAAAACGATCTGGTCATCTGGGACAACCGCTCCTCCTACCATGCCGCCACGCCCGACTACCAGGGCCTAGGCACCCGCACCGGCCAGCGTGCCGTCAGCCTGGGCGAACGCCCTTACCTCGACCCGAGCAGCAAGTCGCGTCGCGCGGCCCTAGCCGACGAGGGCCACGAGTTGGCCGTACTCAAGCTGACCGTTGACGGCGACAAGCCGGCGGATGAGGGTCAATGATGAACAGAAGGGCAAATAAACAGGGCTGAAGAAATTTTTTGACGTCGCGGCCGCCATGCAATACGGGGAATTCAAGGCTCAGCGCCAAGAAAGACAAAGTGCGAATAGCGCACTTTTTACAACAGTGGGTTGACAGGCTAGTTTCACTGTAGAAAGGAGAAGAAGGCGACGGCCTGGGCTAAGTCCCTGGCCACAAGGTCGTACAATACCAGGATAAAGTGGGCCGTGCCATTCCCTGTGGCCCGCACCATGGTATCGGGCCTACGACAGCGCCTCATGACAAGGCATAGGAATCGGCTCGGGCCTTCTTGGCAGCAATCGTCGGTAGATTTACAGCCTCTTCTTCGTAGTGTCATAGCTGTGTGGTTCGTGCCCCTATTGCAGGGCTAAGCGCGGGCCAGATCCCAATGCTTCCGCCACACTACAATCAAGCCATCTTCTCATCTTCTCACCTTCTCCCCCTCCTCCCTTCCCACCTTCTAGTTCTCGCTCGGAGGCTCAGCGAAGACGTATCGTACAATGACCCGTGTCGCCAGCGTCTACGCATCACGAGCCGAGCGCATCAGTCGACACCATTTGAGTGTGCCGCTTGGCAGCTGCTGGAGCCTGATGAGATAGCAGAGAAATGGGCAGTTCTGTAGTACCAACGCACAGGCAACCCCATTGTCCGAGCGTAGTTTCTAATGGGAAAGCAAATCCGGGTATCGTAGCTGCTCGCCAGCCGGGCACAGTCGCTTAGTTTGTAGAACCCGATCCCACGGGTGGGGTGGTGTGGTGCAACGCTCGATGGCATCAGCGTCGCTAAAACGGCGCCATCAACGCTATCTGTCAGGCCTCAGAGTCGGGGCTCCGATGGCAGGAGCAGGGTCTGGCCATGCACCGGCTTGGCTGTGGGCGTGGACAGCAACATTCGGGCCAGAGCGAGGCAACCGGTTATTATTTTTCTTTATTTTCTCCCAAAGGGGGCCATTTAGCTAGGTGCAGAAAAAAGGGCCGCAGGACAGCAAATCAAGACACGGCCAGAACAGATCAACAGCCAAACAACAATACCATATCCAAGCAATGGCTCTCAAAATCAAACGTGTCGCCGTCGTGGGCGCGGGGCCGGCGGGTGCTATCACGGTCGATGCGCTCACACGGGAGAATGCGTTTGACACCATCCGCGTATTTGAACGGCGGAACAAGGCTGGTGGTATATGGTGAGTCCAGTCTTCTCTTGCAAATGCTCAAATGCATCCGTCTTCTGACACTTGTACCCCCCCGCCATAGGATCAGCGATACCGATGAGCAGCCTAAGCTGCCGTCGCTGCGCGCCCTGATCGAGCAGACGGCCGACCGGCCGATCCCCATCCCGCCCGTGTTGCCGGCGTTGACGCGCCAGGAGCCCGCGGTCAACGGCAAGGAGCACCGGTTCACATACACGCCCGTGTATCCCGGTATGACCAGCAACATTGATGAGCGCATCATGAGCTACACCGAGGAGCCGTTCCCCGTCACCAACACGCACGGCGCCATCGACCCGCACATTCCCTTCCGCGACGCCGAGGTTGTGCGCGAGTGGGTCGAGAGCCTACTCGACCGCCGCGGGTACCGGAACCTGGTCGAGTACAGCACAACGGTCGAGAACGCACGCAAGCTGCGCCGTGACGATGGCCACGAGGAATGGGTCCTGACACTGCGCAAGGAGCTGCCCGGCGGCCAGCACAACTACTGGTGGCAGGAGACATTCGACGCGCTCGTCGTCGCCAGCGGCCACTACAGCGTGCCACGCTTCTCGGATGTGCCTGGTCTCGTTGACTTTGAGCGCAACAACCCAGGCGCCGTCGAGCACAGTAAACAGTACCGCGGCCCCGAGCGCTACCGCGGCAAGACTGTCGTCACCGTCGGCGTCTCCGTCTCGGCCACGGACATTACACGTGCCGTTGCCGGCGTCGCCCACAGTCCCGTCTACGCCGCCGTGCGCACGCCGCACCGCAAGTACGGCGTCGTGCCCTACGAGCACCCGCGCATCGCCATCAAGCCCACCATTGAGCGCGTGTCGACCGAGCCCGGCACACGTACCGTCTACTTCTCCGACAAGACCGAGGTGCGCGACGTCGACTACATTATCTTTGGCACCGGCTACGACTTCAGCCTGCCCTTCCTGCCGGACATCACCATTGCCAACCGTCGCATCCTCGGCACCTACGAGCACATCTTCAAACAGGAGGACCCGACTTTGACGTTTGTCGGTGGCGTGTCCGCCGGCTTCACCTTTCTCGTCTTTGAGTGGCAGGCAGTCGTCGTCGCCCGCTTCCTGGCCGGCCGCATACGCCTGCCCCCGATCGAGGAGCAGAAGAAGTGGGAGGCCGACCGCCTTGCCCGCGTCGGCGACGGTCAGCCCTTTTTCAAGGTCGCGCCTCATTTTGAGGAGTATTTTGAGGCTCTCCGTGTCCTCGCGGGTGAGCCCGCACCCGGAACCAACGGCCGCCGGCTGCCACGATGGAACCCGGCGTGGCTCGGCGTTGCTGACCAGACAATGGAGAAGAGGATTGCGCAGTGGCGAGCCACGTCGCTGCTTGACGCGGCAGAGCTGGCCGAAACGGAGGCACATAAGAACCGGCAAGAGCGCCAGGGTCAGGCGCGGCTCTGAGCAACTATGAACACACTAGACACTACAATGAAATAGAAATGCAGCCACACAAAACATCTGCGGGGTTGGCCAGCATCTGTCTTGACACTTCGCTTGGTTCGAAAGGGTGGTGGGGGACTTTGAATCTATATTTATGCGACCGAGTGTATTGTGCGTGAACCGGGGGGGGAGAGAGCAAAGCAACAAGAAGAATAAGCACAAAGTAGAAGACAAATAAGGAGCATGACCTGGTGATGCCTCAGACCACTTAGTATGCCCTCGCCGTCGCGAGATGTGATTAGAGAAAGTAGGGGCTGTCGATCTCGCAAGAATCTTGTCGGGATAAAAAGTGAAAGAAGCTAGGTCTTTGACCTGGTGGCGAAGAAACGGATCACGAGCGACCAAGCTCTTCAATGAATGGTGGCTTCTTGATGCCATTTCTGATGGCTAGGTATGTTATGCCTGTTTCATTATCCTCATCAATAGCTATTGGCACCCACATGGTTGCTTCTTTTGCGCCCATTCACTTCATTATAGGAGCGTATGTAGACTCAACACGACGCCCCACATTTAGAACCCTTGCCCTTATGTAAGAAGAGACAGATGAGAGTGAAATATTAGTAGGAAAATGATTTTAATCGCGATGTGGATGTGAAACTAGCCCACTTGGCCCATCCTACCCTCTCTGATAGTTCAAGGTCGATGTTGACAGACCGCTCGTGGGCTTCGTCCACGGCCGCACAAGCATACGACTTGAGCGATTCATCAGAAGCAGGCTTCTGAAGAACGACGCCGTCGGTTGCGAAAAGAAGGCGGGTCTTGTGGCTAGTCATATTGTCGCCGCGGACGACATAGCTGACCTCGTCACCAACAGAAACACACATCTCGTGAGCATCACGATTGGAAAGCCCCCTCGTAGCTAGAATGCGCGGCTGGGTGCAAACAATTTAGCCACCGCTGTTGTTCATTGCCCACAAGAGCAGCTGGAGGATCTATGTGGACTTGCCAGAGCCGGCCTCGCTTGTGAGGATGACCGCCTGAGACCTGTAAAAGAAGTCGAGAAACTCCTGGTACTTCTCATATACCGGTATACTGCGCCGATGCTCGATAGTCTCGCGGTGGTCTCGCGGCCACTCGGCGCCGTTATTCGGGTTCGAGGTGCGTCCTCGAGACGCCGGATCTAGCCTACTATGATTTCGTCGTCGGTAAGAAACTCCATTCTGTAAGAGAGGCACCTGGTTCGAAGTTTTAATTTGATAGAGCAGAAAAGGTTGCTCTTCGTGCTGTGTGGGTGATTCTGTGTGTGCGATGGACATGTACTGTATTGTGTGGAAAGCACGAATCAGCCGTTTGTGAAGTTGCAGGGAAGTGTCACCAACTGGATGTGGAAAAGCTATGCAGGGGAGTGGGACCCCAAACTCTAAACAGTGGGGCCCCAAATAATTTGGTCGAATTCTCCACTTCTTGTACAGCCGCTCCACACATTGTCACATCCCAACACAAAAACAACACTATCACTTCAAACTTCCCACTCAGGCCATTCACAGCCAACCAACAAACAAAGCAAACAAACACAACTACGTCAACGCCGCCACAGCTAGCAAAGTAAGTACTGATTAGCAACGTGCTTCCCTTCTCACACCCGCGAGTCACTAACCATGTCACCTATTATGTTCCGAAACGGTTCCGCTAGGTAGTCTGAAAAGACGCAATCGCCCGCTTCACGATAGATTTAGAACGCAACAAACCTTCACTCCAAAAGAAGAAACCCAACGGGCAACAGAATGGTAGCAAACACTCTCACCAGCATTTAGCACCAGCGTCAAGCGCGCACCAGTCGGTTCCTATGACCACGGGCGGAACGCGAGAATCATCCAAAGACCGCGGGTGAACTGGACGCATTCCTCTTCTTGTTGCCTTACTTGGAGGAGTTCATTCACGGGAGAACGGCTCATACCGACGTTCTGAAGATGTCACACATGAAGAAAGTAAAGAAGACGACTCCTATAGGACGCGAATCTGTCCAATGGGAATGAGTGAAGTCATAATGGAACTGGGGACCGGACTAGGAGAAAGCGTGGGCTTACTTGTGCAAGTAAGTTCAATAAAATGCGTGCCCCAGCCGCGGGTTGGGAAGTACGAACTGATCACGGCGGATGATCGAGCAGTCCCGATCACCCACTACGTGGCCGTCCCATTGAGCTTTAGACGACGACAGCTCCGGCTGGCAAGGAATTAAGCCATGGTGCCGCATAAGTGCAGAAAGAAGATTAGGAGGAAGAGGACTACAACGCAACCTGGGACCTGAGAGTTCCAGCTAGAAATCCGGAGCCTCGAAGGGAAAAAGAAAGGCCCGTTCCCTGACCGCTCGGGTGAGGGCTGGAGATCATGTGGACGTTTATGATTCACCCTCATCGGCATCCGGGGTGGCCTTGGGCTACCTGATCGGCCAGCGCCAGCTTCCGGTCATCCACTCCATCGATTCCGCTGTTGCTGCGTCCCTGGTCATCCCAGACCGGTAGAGCAACCTTTTGACGGTTTCTTTTATGCTGAAAATGGGCCCAGTGGTCGAGGCGGTGCCGCGGGTTGAAATCATCACCAGCGTTCCGCACCAGCGTCCCGCACCAGAGTCCAGAGCGCACCAGTATGAGCACCATCGAACAGCAATGACACCAGTTTCTCGAGAGAGCCCACCACCGACTCCCACGGCTGGCGCCAGAAGAGCAGGAGTACTTGTTGTCCCTCCCTCCCTTCCCCTTAAACACCCCCTTTTGGGATATCGGGTGGCTAGACAACTTCCGCTCATTAGACGCCGCGGTCCGTCGGCGGAGAAACACCAAGTTCTCAAGACCCATCCTCCACCTCAGTGGGCCCCAACCATTCCATTCCAATACCACACCCACCCACCCCCCCCCCCCGGCTCCGATTTACATATTCGACAAAGTCTCTCATCTTAGCTCTGCCGAGAGACGACGTTGCGTCGCCTTGGCTCTCAACAGCCCCCAACCTATCCATTGTGGGTCCTCACGACCAAGGAAGCGCCAGATAACGTGGTTGAGGACATCGTTGAGAAAGTCAATGGTGAGAGCTATCACGCCCATGCAGCAAAAGTAGAAAGAAAGCTCCAAGTACGCAGCGGGTGCGATCTCAGTTCTGGCGCGGGACTGTCTCGCTTCCTCACCGTATCTCTGTTTTATTCTTGCAAACACCATACCCCATAAATCATCCACCATTCATAATATCAACTGGCCGAACCAAAAGCAGCTTCAGTCAAAGAGTTTCTGTTACTACAACACCCTCAGCTCAACGACCCTTTGAATCCCTGGGCCTAGCTCTAAAGAATTGCTGTTTTTTAGCCTGGCCGCCCTGCATATTTACTTACATGGGGACTAAGTTTGAATCTTACATGGTGCCTACAGGATGCCTCATTTTCAGATTCATATCGGGGCTCGCTGTTAGTTGGGGCCGTGGAATATCAAACGTCAGATACAAGCGTACGCACAGCCCCCCCCTGGTATTTCTGGCACTAATTAGAAGGCGAGTGTTTGTTCTGCAAGGTGGTCGGGCCTTGGGGTGTTTGTGTTCTGAAGAACAGCGAGTTGTGGACCAATAGAACATTTCGAGTGTAAGCATGCCAATGAGAACCGCATGAATACAACTTCATGCCCATCTAGTTAACGGTCTGGCATTAACAGCGGAGAAAGCAATCGTCTTCGTATTTCATACCAGAAAAAAAACCCATCCCTACTTTCAGTACGTAGAGCCTTTCGGGGTTTTGCTGCTCTTCCAGTCAGCGTCAAACTTGGCCCAACCACCGTCCTCTTGCTCGCTGGCGAGGAAAAGCGAGTGTACAACGAGGTCGTAGTGGCCGTCACGCGGCGTCTTACCGGCGCACACGTTGCCGCCCATGGCGACGTTGAGCACAACGGTAAAGTCGCGCAGGGGCCGCGTGCCGGGTGGCACGGCCGTCTTGAGCACGGCGCGGCCGTCAATGTACCAGAGCAGGCGGCCCTGGCCGGGTTCGCCACGCGGCTGGTCCCAGGCAAAGTCGTAGCGCACGGCGCGGGTATCCATGTCAGGGATGGCCGTGGCCAGCACGCGGTGCTTCTGCGGTTCGCGGTCATGGAAGCCCCAGTGCAGGCACGAGTGGTTCTGCGCGTCGCCGTTCCAGGTCTCGGCAATGTCCACCTCGCCGTCGGCCGGCCACGCAAAAGGCTCCTGCGGCAGCAGCCAAAAGGCCGGCCACACGCCCTCGGCGCGCGGAAGCTGCACAAGCCCCGTCAGCACACCGCGGTCGCGGCCCAGCGTTGTGCGGCTGACCAGGCGCGCCGACGTGTGTCGCTGGTCCGGGTCGCCGGCCGCACTGTTTGCAATGGCCCGCAACACAAGCTTGCCATCGTCGGTGCTGTCGGTGAAGTGAGGCACTGTCAGCTCGCGGTCATCTCATGCCTCTGCTAACCCTCCAACGCTCCCGCCCCAACACACTCACTAGAACACGTTTTCTGGGTTGCTTGTGTAAAACTGCAGCTCTCCGTTGCCCCAGCCGTTCTCACCGCGCCCGATCTTGGCATCCCAGTTGGTGCTCACGGGACCGCCCGGCTGGAAGACAGGCTGTTCAGACACATGTGTTTCAGCACTGGCCGCCGTTAGTTGCTGTGCCGTCTTGTTTGTTTTCAGGCCCTGAAACTCGTTCTTCAGCCGCCGCAATTGGTCTTTCCAGGGCATGGCTGCTAATGGATGGAAATTGTATTGTGGTGTACTCGTAGATAGGGACTGGCGGGGGCGAAGCTGCAAACCGAGGCTTTACAACAGTCCTAGGCGTTTTGAGATAGAGACTAGCCACGACGAGCACCCCGATCACAACGGTCAAAGCGCTCGGGGAGTCACTAACACCAGCGAAAGCCGCAGCACGAGAAATGCGGTAAGATGAGCCAGGTAGCCCACCGACGGCGCTGTAGTTAGACTGGCTGTTGCTTCGTCGGGCAATACCGATGCAAGGTGGGTTTTTCCAGTGACACGTGACCGTTAAAGTAAAGCAAGAGTTCTGGCAAACGCAAGTAAGACGCAAAGAGGTGGGGATGTGACGGGGAAGTGATAAAGAGCAAGTCGATGTCGATGTTCGCCGGCTTTCGCGTGGTTGTCCACAGCCTTCTCTCGTTAGAGCAGCTCCTACACCTTCGCTGCGGATTATGATTGGTCATGTACCCACTAAAATGGCTAAGTAGTCACTAGGACCGTGTGCTCAGTACCTGTTAGCTATCTGCAGTGCTATCCACGTATTCAAACGCTAGGAGCTACCTATACAGTACCTGTAGCTACCTTGTCACTTAAGTAATCCGTTTATTTGTGAGACGGCGAATCAGGAGCTGGCCTTTAGCGGGGTTTGCGGTCTGCGCAAGAGTATTTCTACCACAAAAAAATTCTTCACTTCTCATCTTGTTTCCTTCCTCTCTTCTTTTCTCCTCCTCTTGTCCTTCCCAACACGCGGGGGGGGGGGGGGGGGGGGGGGGGGGGGGGGGGCGGGGGGGGGGGGGGGGGGGGGCCGCGGCG